>JAUUEI010574571.1:0-11062 GCA_032274625.1 Depressigyra globulus
GAAGACCTATATCCTAACCTGGACTATATTAAGCTGCTACAGGAAGGTGTGACAACACAAATGGTGGTGTGTGGCCTAAATGGTCAACAGAGTTCTTTGGAAGAAATGATTCATTCCAAACTGTGTGTTTTTGACCATTCGTTTGAAGTGCATAGTTGCAATTGGGTCTTCTTTTTTTTTTACTACTAAATAATGCTGAACCATTAAGCTTTAGCAGTTGTAAAATAATAAAAAATATAATTGGGAATATGTTGACAAGAAATTAGGAATTTTCAGGGCTTCCTATATATAATTAGTTTTACAGTGTATATAATTAGAACTATTTAACTGATGATTGTCTAGCTGTTATTATTTCATAGCATTTATTTGATATCTTTTAAAGGTACGTCCATGAAGTCAAATCCTAATGCCATGAAAACCGTAAAGACAAATACGGTTTTCACGAATGTGGCTGAAACCAGTGATGGTGGCTTCTTCTGGGAAGGTATGGAAGATGAATTGACGAACTCCGTCGAGATTGAGTCGTGGCTGGGAATGAGAAACTGGTCAAAAGAAAGTGGAAAACCAGCGGCTCACCCTAACTCAAGGTGAGGAAGAAAAATATTACCAAAAATCTCTGAGGATAAATAGGATATTTATTAAAAGTATTTTTTATTAAAGGTACGATTTCTTGAATATTTTTTAGTTTTTAAGCATTTATTGATCAATGAGATCTTTTTTCTTATCGTTAGAAGCAGGTGTTATTCTAGGTTGGACAAATATGTTTTCAAGGCGGTTCACTTGATACTTTGATAACGTAAACATGCAAAATTTGGCCTTGTATATTTCTTTAGGAGACTAATATGAAGATAAATGATTGAAGCATTACAGAAACGACACTAAAATTGAGAGGAGAGATTGCTGCTTTAAGTAATAAAATTAAATGCTTTAATCATATTTACCTTAGTTCGATACACAATGCTGGGCTTCCATTCATTCATTCGGGCAGAATTGAATCCATTCAATAAAACAGCCGCCTGAAGTGCTTAGGTCATAGGATTGAACCTTGTTGGTAGCCCCGTTGTTTTGGGTTTTTTCCTCCCAACTTGTATACCAAAGACCATTGCATGGACTGTCCTGTCTTTTGGGGAAATGCAGATAAAAGATCCCATGCTGCCTTTTTTTAGATATAATTGCGGCCCTGGTCGAAGGGGTCGGCCAACACTGGAACAGCTTAGCTCTGACCGTGGACATTAAACACATGTTAAATTAAAAAAAAATCTTCTTCCTTTGTAAAATCCCTTCATGATTGAATGAAGGAAGGGTTTCCTCATATTTGCTGTAAATAAAGTAAATGTGTTCTGTATGTCATTAAATAAAACCTTCTTGATTCATTCGTTTGTTGTCATTGTTCATGCTTTAATGTTTGTTTTCAGGTTTTGTACACCCGCTTCTCAGTGCCCTATCATGGACCCAGCCTGGGAGGATCCAGAGGGAGTCCCCATTGATGCCATTATTTTTGGTGGCAGACGACCAAAAGGTAAGTCTTGATTCTTTCTTTTTGCATTTATCATTTAAAATTATATAGCAATTTGCAACTCAATCCAATTTTTGTTTTATCTTTTTAAATATACTGTATTTGTCAAGTATTTGTGGGGCTATTATTTCTCAAAAACAGTAATTTGTGTAATTTGTATTTGTATTCGAACCACGGTGCTTGCTTCTATACTAGTGTATCACATCTACTTTATTGAGTACTTGCATGGATCTCAATATGGGCATGGTTTCTAAATTACTGACCTAAAAGTTGGTAGGTACTGTGGATTGACGCTAGCCAATATCAAGTGTTTAGGGCTAAATGGGGAAATTTGAATATGGTATGGAAAGTTCAGTTTATTTTATAGATTATTTCGGCTTTTATTTTTAAATGGGCATTACATCACTGGAACATAATCAACCTAACTATTCAGGAGTCCCACTTGTGTATAAGGCTTTCTACTTGTAGTTCTTGCCATAAGACTGATGCCAATGTTAACCGTAAATGGAATATGTTCGAGTGTGTCATTAAACAAAATACTTCTTCTGCCTTTACAGGAGTCCCACTTGTGTACGAGTCATTCAACTGGCAACACGGTGTCTTCATTGGCGCCTCCATGAGATCTGAATCTACCGCCGCAGCCGAGCATGTGGGCAAGGTCATCATGCACGACCCCTTCGCCATGCGACCATTCTTCGGCTACAACTTTGGCGATTACCTCAAACACTGGCTGAGCTTCCAACACAAGCCAAACCTCAAACTGCCAAAGATCTACCACGTGAACTGGTTCCGCAAGGACTCCAACAACCACTTCATCTGGCCTGGCTTCGGAGAGAACGTCCGCGTCCTCGACTGGGTATTCCGACGCTGTGACGGTGAAGATTGTGGCGAACAGACAGCCATCGGCATCATTCCTAAACCAGGTTCGCTGAACATGTCTGGACTGAAAGACGATGTGGATATGAAGGAACTCTTTAGCCTGCCAGCTGACTTCTGGCGGGAAGAGGCTGCCGCCATTGCCAAATATTTTGATGAGCAGGTAAATAAGGACCTGCCTCCAGAAATTGGCCAGGAACTGGAGAAGTTTAAAATGCACGTGAACTCTTTGTAATCGATCGATAAAATGCAATACACACAGAATCCAAGATCCTGAACGAATGAGAAAAAAACTCTTAAACGAATTTCAAACTTTGATCTGTGTTGTCTGTCAGCACACCAAAACAATGCAACTGGTTTGACAGTCATCGGCAATGATTATTTTATGTTTAATTGCTGATATGTATATTTATGTATTTTTTATATTTATGTATAGAGGGTGTCTTAATAATTCAACTTTGTACGGTCGTCGTCCTCTCTCCCCCCTCCCCCCCCCCTGTATATAAGTATGTTGAATTATTGTGGGAGAAAAGAAATGTATGAGTGTGCGAGTGTATCATTGTTGTTTTTATGTCATTTTAAAATTTGCTTCCGATTTATTTCACTTCCAAAAATAAGTTTGTGTGTCTGTGTGTGTATATATAGATGTCATTTTAAAATTTGTGTGGTGTCTTTGTATTGATTGATAAAATGCAATACTTGAGATTGCAAGACACTTAATAAGTGAAAAATTCATCTGTGTTTTTGATGTTGGCACACCAAACCAGTACAGCTGTTTTGACAATCATTGATAGCAATATTTAAAAAAATAAATAAATGCTGTATGTATATCTCTGTACATAGGTGTGTTATTTTACGTTATTTTTACGGTTACTTCCTTGGTTAATTATTTACCTCCATGTTTAACGCAATGAATCACACATCAGAAATAAAGTCAATGTTGGTGCCACAAAGTTCACTTAATTTCATTTAAAAACAAATTTCATTATTGGCGATTTAAAATATTTTATCATCATATCTAAAATGATTCATAGCCTTCATATATACTTTATAGATACTTCATTATCAATCATTTAATTGTAGGTACATAATTTTAAGTGACTTTGTTTTTTAACCTTGTCACCTTGAAAATGAACTTTAGTTGTAAAGCTGTTATTGACTTTTAAGGGTGTTATACATTTGTTTATTTTGCTGAGCACACCTCACAGTTACCCTGTTCTGCTTATCATTTAACTGGTAGAATATTGAAACAAAGTATACTATGTTAATTACCTCTACATGTTTCATCGGAATTTAATAACTGCAAATGAGACGTTTTTCTTATTGTGTTGTACTGATATGTCGATCTGATGAATCACTGCCTTTTGTCAGTTTTGAACTGATCAAGAATTAAGTATTTATAAATGAAATGTAATATCGTTTTGTCTTTTTAACCATTTTAAACACAATTCATGAGAGTATGAAATTTGAAAAACATAGATAACCACATTAATTGCTTGTTGGATAACCATTGTAAGGTTGTAACATGCACTGTGGTTACCCCACCCACCCTAATGAATATAATCTACTTACCAGTATATTATTGATATACACCAGATGAATGAATTAATTTATGTATCTTGTTTGAAACGAGACATCTTGTGGATTAAATGATTTTGAGGAAAACAGCCTATTACTTATTTAGTGGGTGACAATGGCTTTATATTATAAAGTAGTTATTAGGAAGCACTTTTAATATCATCTGTAGTATGGATATAATCTGTATAATATTTACAAAGAGACATAGTTTTGTCATTTTTTATTTCAATTTCAGATGTGCTCAAAATTAAAAATAGAAAAAAAAACCAAGATTGTGCCTGAAGTAAAATTAAATACAAAAACATTGTACCATATTGTCATTTGTAGATTTAATGTTGTGTCTTGCTTTATTTGTTAAATATATCGGGCAGCATAGCCCAGTGGTACAGTGCCAGCCTGATGCGTGATCGGTCCAGGATTGATGCCTGTCAGCTAGACATTAGGTTTTTTCTTGACATAACCATCCGACGCCGATATAACCGTTAATTAAAATGTGTGCTTCATTAAAAAAAATGTTAGTTAAATAATTATAATATGAAACAGTTTTTAAAATTTCTTTTCATTGTCAGTACAAAACTGTAAAGCATAAGCTCACCTTTTTAAATAATTATTCTTTTAATTCTTGAATTGTACAACCATGTTTGGCTGTGATACATCAAAGAGAAATAATTCCATATTTTTAAATGTTTATACATGTTAATATATGTTGTATATATTTATACCCATATCTTCGTATATACCAACAAATGATGTTTCCTTGGGGAAATGAATAATTTTCATTGTAACTGTATTGGTAGAAAGCTAGTCATTGCTTTTCAGTGGAGGATCTCAATGTGCAACATGTGGGTTATGGGGAAGGGTGAAGGAATTTCAGAACAATGTTTAGGGCATTATTGGAGATGAATTTTGTGAAAGGGGTGTTCTCCTTTTAGATTCACCACAGTGTTGTGATGGAAATATAACTATTTAATGTACTATATTGTTTCTGATGTTCATAACAAGTGATTGAAATGTTCGTTTTTCATCTTCCCCATAAGAACAGACTATGTTTTTAATTTGTAGCCTTTATACAATATAATTCCAGAGACGGATCCACAAAATATTTCTCGAAGGTTGGAAGGAACCATAGTCCAACATGAGAAAAATGAAAGAAAAAAAGCATTTAATTTTTATTTTTTATTTTTTTTAGAACAGTACCCTTGGATCAGCCTGAGTTCACCTGTATTAAAGACCATCATCTGATAAAGACCAGTTTTTATTTATTTTGTAGTCACCATAGGTTTGATTGCGTTTATAAATCATTGTTTTTTATGTAAATGATCTCGAACTTGTTTCACTCTGATTCTGATCAGAGTATCATGTGTTTGTCTCGGGAAGATTGGGGTGGGGTTTGGGAACAGATTGTAAAGAGGAGGTGGGAATGTTGGGGGTTGTTAATGAAGTTGTTTGTTCAACAGATATTGTTTTCTATGAAAATAGAAATAAAATATAAAATAAAAAAGTTATTGTGTTTGTTTTTATATTGTTTACCGTTAGTTTGAGAGACAGACAGACAGACAGACAAGACAGACAGACAAAGAGAGGACGGGAATGGCGACATGGAAAGAAATGAAAAATCCTCATTAAAAAATTATAAAATAAATTACCATTGATTCTCTCCTCTCTATCTCTATATATCTATATCTCTATCCCATAAAATAAAATTAAGATATATGATGTACACGACTTTCATTTCCAATATATGGCCTATGTATTAGTTGTAACAGCCTAGACTGAATTATGGGGGAAAGTACACTGGCAGCGGTCCAGAATTCGTTTTAGATTTATGGTGTTGATGGAAAGGCCAAGGTTACACCGCGGTAACCGCCAATGATTGAATATTTGTTTTCACTAGTATGTACATGTACTCCAGTCTTCTTTTTGTGTCTTACATAGAAAAACTAGTTGCTATCACATCTGGATTGAGGCAGGGCAGCATTTTCCAAAGCCCTTTATATGCTAATGATGGTACTAATGTTCTCGAGTCTTGGGACCGAACCTCGGTGGACCTTCAATTCGTTTTGGGTGTTTTTCCTGTTCCGACCTGTTCCCCATAACTGGTATGTCAAAAGCCTTGCTATGGGAAAGAGCATATAAAAGATCCCTTAATTGCTTTTAATGGAAAAATGTAGTGGGTTTCTTCTGATTACGTTTTGAAAATGACAGCCATTAGTGTGCTTAAAATGTAAATCTATTCAAATTTCATATAAACGTACTGCGTTTAAAAAACAAAAACAAAACAAAACCGGTGACGGCCAGCATTATGATAGATCAGTGCACACCTGATGCGTGGTCGGTTTAAGATCGATCCCCGTTAGCTAGACACTGGGATATTTCTCGATGTAGCCTAACTATACGCCCGCCGTCGATATAACTGTGTTAAGTGCGTCGTTAAAAAAATAAATAATAATGAAGGTGTTGTTATCACGGTAAAAGAGCCAAATACAAAAAGGGGTGTGGAGAAGATGTTATTGAACGGTGCATGCTTAATTATCCTCACGACAAACTTGAGGAAACACCCCATTAGTTTTGCCAATATCAATCAAATAGTGTTTTTTCAATGAAAGATTTTTTTTTTAAAGTTTTAACAACGCATTCAACAATAGGGCCTAATGTATTCAACCGACTGAATTATAGTGCCATAGCTGGAGCGGAGGTGTAAAAAATAACAGACACTTAATTATTATTGATATTGCCGTTTTAATTATATAATATCCCATAATAAATTGCTGCAAAGCGCTATTTCAGAGCCTCTGGATTTCAAAATATCCCGGAGGAGTGTGGGGGGGGGGGGGGGGGGGGGCCTTCACCCCCCCCCCCATTCTCCCCTGACCCTAGGGTCCTTTATTGTCTTGCGCCGTCTATATTCGTTGTTCCAAAATTGATCTGCCCCCAGACCTCTCGACTTCGAGGCTTTGGAAACCGGGACACAAGCCTAACCGGGAGATTTCAGAAAACCCCCAGGAGATTGACCTGTTCATACATGTGTAATCAAGTGCCAAGCAAAATAAAGTAGTAGTAATTCATGAGTGCATGCCATCACAGCTGTATGTATCTATCTGTCATGTGCAAAGTTAAAAAAAACGGTGGGAAATATCTTTTACATGATCGTTTTGGAGTGACGGTCCTCCCGTGGACGAGGCACTTGATGTGACCAGTCCTCTCACTGTTATTTCTGGCCGGATTGGTCGAGAACTCGAACTAAGCAAGAACAGATATTGTTTGAACTAGGGCCTACAATAGCATTTTATCGTCAGAGAGAAACAGTGGCTTACCGTGAGACCGGGAGATTTTGCAGAAAACCGCGAGACCTGAGAGATCTGCCCCCTCCTATAACACCTTAGCTACGGCCCTCGATTTGCTTATCATGTAGGCTACTGTTAGATGTACTCTTAAAGTCGTATTATGTTTCGCACTCCTGTGAAATCAGGGCAGTCGCCGGGTAGAGTGGAGTGGGGGAGGGGAAACAATCCAAAATCATAAATGGTAATTGTGTTAGTCAAATGCAATACAATACAATGATTTTAATTCCATGTTCACATATGATTATACAACCATAGTCTGGTTAACCAGCAATATTAAAGTATATAAAATGCCAAAATTGTAACTATTTAAAAAACAAAAAACAATGATATTAACAACAATTATAGAAAACGATAAATTGTTTTTAATAACAACCTAGTTAATCACTACTGTTTGTTGAATTTGTTGAAAGTGGCAAGGGGTCTCGCTAGCAAGGTGGTGCGCTGTTTCCAAATCTAAACAAAGCTGGACAAAGGACATTGCGTGACGGTGTTAGAATTTCCTATGGGAGCACCCCCGGACCTCCCGGGAGTTCGGGCGATTTGCTTTCCATATTAACACAAAGTAAAGTTTGTTTTATTTAACGACGCCTCTAGAGCACATTGATTTTTATTTAATCATCGGCTATTGGACGTCAAACATGATAATTCGGACATACGTCTTTTAGAGAATACCCGCTGCCGCCACATAGGCAAAGTATCTTTTATATGCATTTTCCCTTAGACAGGACAATACATACCAAGGCCTTTGATGTACCAGTCGTGGGGCACTGGTTGGAACGGAAAAAAACAATTGATGGGTGTATCGAGGAGGTTCGATCCTGCGACCACGACACCTCAGGCGAGCGTCAACCGACTGAGCTAGATCCCGCCCCGCTCCATATTAACACATGCACGGATCCGACCTAGTCCCCATCTGGAAATAAACCAATCAACTAACTATCCAATCATTAATCGTATTAGCACATTATTTTAGTGACACGAAGACACATATTTTACTGATTTAGTACACCACACTCCTGCCTCAGACCCCTCCCCCATACTATTTTGTGAACTATACCTTAATACTCAACCGCGATTGTTATTTGTTTCGCTAACGTTATTAAAGCACAGGGTACAGAACCAGTCAAAGTGACATTCAAACGCCCTTAAACTTTCAGCCTTCGCGAGGACATTGGGTTTTGATCTCGGCTCGGCTCGGCTCGCTTTTATACAAGTCAGCGTGCAACGTATGTTTGTAGCTGTTTTTCTTTAACTTTTTCAATACTAATATTTTGTGCTTATGACATTAGTTGTTGTCGTATTGTATTTTATTGATAAAGCAGAATAATATTTTGAAATTTATCAAAGTCGGAATATTGCAGACGCTGTCATTTTGCTTGACCTTCACCTTTCGTTGTTTTCGTATGAGCTCAGTTTGGACACCACTAAGCGTCTCTGTTGAGATGGTTTGTTGCGATTAGGTATAATTCCTACGTATATACGATAATAACCAAGAGCGACACTCATCATTTATTCATATTAACTTTTAGGTTTTGTTCCTGCCAATGTGCATGGACATCCAAGGTCTGTCCTTGTTTACTGGTGAAAGTCAAGGTCAGCTTTTCAGACGGACCTTGACACAAGGACAATGTTAAAAATAAAATAAAGAGTACAAAAAATTAATTATGACATGGATGTGATTGTTCTGCCTTTTACACTGTTTTATGTGATTTCTTTTGCATAAACTAATTTTTGTAATTTGTGCAAAATAAATTGGACTTATCTTTAGACGTTTTTAATAATTGAGGTAGGCATTTTCAGCTACTGAGCTAGGTTACGTAGGTATTCATGATTTAATGGAATTGGGGGAAATTAGCTTAATTTTGGCTATAGGCCTAATTATGAACTATTTCAGCATGTTAAATATTGAGCAATATTCAGTGTTGGCAAATAAATTATTGTATACACAAAATAATGATTAAGAGAAATTGGGATGATCGGTACCATACTGTCACTGTGGCATACACCGCCTGAATCATCCCATTGTAATTAACTTAAATAAATAATTTATTTAAATTTATAATGGTAAATATAGTTTTGTTAAAATTTTACCATCTATTTCTAGGCTCTTTGTAATGACCTTGCTGCAATGACATTGTCATACATGCAGCAGAATGTATAACATGTTGGGTATTAAAATAATGATTCCAAGATTTTATTTTTTCCAGTAACACATTATGCAAGACAAAGAAACTGAAAGCAAATATGTGGAGGTTCACGAGATTGTGGTGCCACACATTGGTCACGTGCCAATAACAAAGGGAGATTTCCATTACCTACCCAATAAGGTTAAAGGCTGGCTGGCATACTGTGTAAGTACATATATATATATATATATATATATATATATATATATAATATAGGTCACAAGAATTATCGTTGTTTGGCAGATCATGGTCTCGAAACGGGATAGCGCCAGCAATCTGCCGTTCACTGTTGTATGAAAAAATGGCGAGTTTATAAAAAATGTAGTTGTGTTTGTATTTTATATTGGTAAACACTGTTAGATGACAAAGAGGAGAGAATGTCAATTTTAACAAGTTGTTATGGGTAACCTTGAAAATTTAATACTGTAAAAATATGGATATTTTATATTGGTAAACACTGTTAGATGACGAAGAGGAGAGAATGTCACTTTTAACAAGTTGTTATGGGTAACCTTGAAAATCTCTGAAACTTACGTAGTAATACGCAACACAATACTGAACAAAATGTTCCCTGGATTCCAAAAAAGCCAAAAAGTTGTTTTAACGACACCTCTAGAGCACATTTGATTTATTAATCGACTAATTAAAAGGAAAACATCGTACTTTTGACACATAGTCAGAGGAAACCTGCAACAAGTTTCCATTTTTGCCAGGGATTATTTATAGACAGGATAGTACATACCATGGCCTTTGGTATATCAGTTGTGGGACACTAGTTGGAATGGGAAAAAACCCATTTGATGAGTACTAAGGAGGTTCGATCCAGTGACCGTGTCACCTGAGGCGAGTGCTCAACTGACTGAGCTAGATCCCGCCCAAGTTGATATTCAAGTCCAGCTTTGTATTTCAGAAAATAACTTAATTAAAATAAAACCCAACTATCTCTACTGCATAGTTAAGTTGGAGGTAAAAAGTATATTGGCAATTTTCACATTTGCATACACATCAGGTGTGGATAATAATTTTTTTAAATGTTCTTGGCCAAGAGCAAGTGAAAACCAAAAACGTACTTGTATTGATTTTTACAATACTTGCCCCAACTTAAGATAAGTATAAAAATATTAGGTGCAGTGTTAAATAAAACAGTGCAGCTTCTTCTTTGTATGGGTTAATATTTTATTTTTACCAGGTTGAGTGGTGTCGTCCACGCTGCTTGTATATTTGTGATGGATCCCAATCAGAGGCTGACGAAGTTATTGGCAAGCTCATGGAGAGAGGAACCTTGACAAGACTGAAAAAGCTAGACAACTGGTAAAATTGGTTATCAATTAAAAGAATTTAATATAGACTAGTTTTCCTTGGATCCCTTTTTAATTGTTATTTTTCCAATATATTAGACAAGACAGATTTATCCAGGCATTCTCTGGTACTGAACTTCGGCCCCATCCCAAAGCAAATAGCATTGAAAATTCCCAATTTCTCAACTTTAAAGGAAACATGACACAAACGCCTATATTTGCCAATACCTATTTTTATTAAATATAAATACAATTAGCAAAAAA
>JAUUEI010574682.1:0-11061 GCA_032274625.1 Depressigyra globulus
AAAGCAGTTGTGGCACAAAGCTGACTACTTGCAATCAAATGGGAAATTAGTCTGCGCGACCCCCGATAGAGGTGGCAGAATGTTGCACAGCAATGTGCAATGCAAGGTTGTCCGAAATTGTTGAACGACCGACATTGACGCCGGTACACACTGTCCAACCCAAACTTATGCCGGTGCCAACAAAACAAAGGTGACCCCGGTGGTACCGGTGACGCCACACAAGTACAGATAGGGGCACCATCTCTGACAAATATATGGATCCCCTATTTCCAAGCAATTCGGAGTCCTGGGTGGCACTCCAACCTTGTCAACCCCATCTGATAACAGACTGGCCGACGGAGAAACAAATGATGTTTCCCCCTTTTCAGCTCCTTACGACGAGCTGACCGACTTGTGGGACCGACGCGCAATGTGCGACTTAACATCCCCGACCGACAAGGTTGCAACTTTCACCATCTTGGACCCCGGCGGAGACCGACCGGTAACAACAAGCCACCGGAAAGGAGACTCAAGTGTTACAATTTCGCAGTGCCGAACTGCTGAACATGACCGACATTACACACCCAACACGTAATTATCGTAACTCATACTCAAACCGTATGTTGTGGAACGAACACAACAAACCACCACTAAACAAGCAAGTAACTAGTGGACTGCAGAATTGAGAATGAGGTATACTAGGCCCGTGCAGGGATAGTGCTATGCATATCCGGCAGCGGCAGGCAATTCTGCAGTGTGATAATATTGACTCAGGTTGTATAGCAGTTGTGTTGTGCTAGCACAGTAAGTTGAATAAGACTATTACCATTTGTCTACACATATAGCCTAACAAGTTACCGGAAAGGAGACCCAAGAGTTACAATTTCACAGTGCCGAACTGCGGAACAGACCGACATTGCACACTCAACACGAGCGCGTCAACACAGAGCAGCGTTTACGAACTTTCCTCCGCACCACACGGAAATTACCAGTATATATATATATGTAATGTACTTGTACCTGTTTGATTTTGGCTGCCAATGGTCAGGTTGCCAAATGAAAGGCTAAGTTCCTCCTCGTTTGCATCATTATCACTTCCTGTCAATGACAAAAAACATTGTTGTAACTTGGGAACAGCAAAACGAAACCCTGATTTTCCAGGATTAGTCTATACCGGCCATATTTTCTGGTCCCGAATTAACGTGTATAGATTCTATGTACTAAAACCCTTAATAAACCAAAACCTGTGTATTACGGATACCGGTTTCATTTCCTTCCCAATAAGCTTACTTTATTAGTTAATTACCCTTGACAAACCGGTGTAATCCAGGTACGCTCACGTAATTTACCACCAGGCAAGAATTAGCGCGACATTTGTTCTGCTGCATTGACATAGCATATCAGGCCAGACATTCTGGCTATCTGGTAATTAGAAGATCATAAACAGTATTTTATTCTGCATAGGTTGGGACTGGCCTATTTTAAATCCTCTCCCCGCATTTGTTTCTAATTTTCATTAGTCTTATTCAACTTACTGTGCTTGCACAACAAATATGCTACACAACCTGAGTCAATAATATCACATTGCAGAAATGTCTCCCCCTTCTGGATATGCATAGCGCCATCCGTGCATGGGCATACGTACCTCATACTCAGTTTACAGTCAACTAGGGACAGATCAAGGAAAGGCCTCTCAGTGGAGGATGGGAGGTACTGTTTGTTGTGCTAGCACTAGGTAAGTATGAATACTAATGAAAATTAGAAACAAACTTTCTTAATAGTCTTATTCAACTTCCTGTGCTAGCACAACACATATGTTATAACAGACGTGCAATGAAACCATTATAGCATGTGGATTTAACACTGACGGGAGCAGGTAAGAACCCAACAGCACTTCTCAAGAAATGCACGGATATAGGAGGAACCACAACAAACGAGAAAAAACAAGCGAACGCCAACAACAAGGACTTCTCAAGGGTAAAACCCAAACCCAACCAGGAGGCAAAACATCTCCCCAGGGAAGGAAAAACCTAAGTCACGACTCCCCCCCCCACCCTCCCCCCGTGCATGACATAACCAAAACTAGCCACCATAGTGAGGAGGAAATAACACTTGAGGTGGAAATGTAGTACAGACCTTTTCTGAGTATTGATATGAGTTCATAAAGAGATATGACAATAAATTTCAGAGGGTGTGCAAAATGTCATCCATTGACATTTTCAAAAATCCAATATGGTTGGTTTCACATTCCAAAATCATTAAAATGGCCTTAACATATAAGTATTTAAAATGAAGGTATAATGTGTTGTGCTACACCCAGGTTTTTAAGCAAGACAAATCTATTGGAATGATTATTGATGTAATTTGGCTATTACACTATCATACAAATCCAATATGGACACAGCCAAAAATTATTAAAATAGCCTTTGTATTTGAAATAAAGACATAATTCTACATTCAGGTTTTTAGAAAAGAGGACTATTGGAATAATTATGGATGTAATTTGGCTATCACACTATCATATAAATCCAATTTGGCCACCAAAACGTCTTCTGAAATCACTAAAATATTCATTAAATCTCATAGTATTAGTGCAAGTACCACACATTTGGGGGTCTATGTGTGTTTTGGATCACCAGGATTAACAGAGAATTATTACTTTCATAATTTAGACAATTAGATGCTACATGTTTTAACATGGGCCATCACAAATGACATAAATAGGAGGGGAAATGCCTGTTGTCAATAAACCTCTGCCAAGAAGGTTAATTTTCAAAACTTATTTAGTTATTTCTTAACATCATGAGTTAAGTGTTTATTGATATTATATAAATGCAATGTTATGTACTCAACTTGGAAAACATGTTCACAGACACGATGTCTACGTGGTTGGAGCTGAAGGGTGGTGATGTGGTCCCTGAGCTGTTGCCTTAGTGGAATGTATCACAAAATGAACAAAATACTTGCAACATGCACCATAAGGATGAATCCAAGAATTTAATCAAGGCAGACTAAGCCAATCACCTGAGCCTAAGGAACACATTCAAGGTATTCATTGATCCTTTGGATGATGTCTTTCACCCAGAACAAATCACTCATCCTGATGTCACAATGAATGATGACATCAAACATGGACAGCAGGCAGTAAGAGACTCTAAGGTGGTGGTCAGGATCTTTCTGTTATCCTCTCTGCAAGCTGGTTGTTAAAATGAATGTTAGTTGGCAAGAAACATTTCTATGACCATGAACTCATCTATAGACGTGATACCAATTTATATGCAAGTTTATGTGAGATCATCATTGCTGCTTATGACATTTCTTCACTTAGCTCAGTTATCACCTAGTTGCATAACAAACTCCATGTGTACGCTTATCCATTTAAGCTTTTGTTGATCAAATTCTACAAAACACAAATATCACTATCGTGTCTGACATTTCCCCATCAGTGTTGAAAGCTTCGAAAGGATGCAGAAAGTCATACCAAGTTACAGATACAACAAGAGTTGCATACCCCCACACCAGAGATGCATACTCCACCCTAACAAGTAACTTTTACCAAAACCAAGAACAAGATCCAACTGAAGGCCTCTTGACTCAGATAATTTCACCAATGGCACAAAGAAGCACACTTTCACCATGGCTTGTGTCAGTGACTTGCTAATGGAGATATTCAGTGCTATGATGATTGAATTGCATCTCTGCTACAAACATAATTGATTGGACTTCGACAAAACATAACATAAGATTCAACGACATACCATCTCATCTTCACTTTAATGCAGTTCTGTTCATGCTGTGTGATTCTGATTCACTTCTACAATAATATAATGGTACCTAGACTATCCCAACCATTGTAGTAGATATTCAACCCACTGAAGACACACTGGTATAGCAGATGATCTGGCAATTCAGGGTCCTTGTTACAAGGCATAGACAAGGTAACCGTCCCCAAAATATCCATGAAGGAAGGATTCTCCCTTTTTAAAGTTTGTGACATGAAGGCTGAAATGAAATCTGTTGGAACTCAGACATCCAAGTATTTGCATTGCATATGATAAGATAGCAGACCCATAAGTTAACGGAATAATGCAACAAAATGTGGCAAACATATGCCTGGAAGTGAAGTATATTGTTTAAATCTGAACAATAAAACCCTTATCACAATCAAAATTGTATCTCTACACAAGGCAGAGTCGCAGTGTGTTTTTGCAAGGTGCCGTGGTCTTCTGCGGGACTTTACATCCTTCCTGAATTGCCAGTAGGACAGAAACTCTTCTCCCTTGAACTCACCAAATGAGGAATACGTCAAAACTGTTCACACATTATACCTGCAAGTCGCCATATTGAAAATAGCACTTCTACAGTCACCGTTGAATAAGGATCATATAAAGTGTAACTGGGAACTTCATCACTGTGGTATCCTGATACCTTTACCTCCAGACATCCTCTGTAACTGCAAGACCTATTGGTGTCACATGGCAGTTAGCAGCTGCTTGAATATTTTGTTTGTGTGGAGGTGAAGAACATGCAAAAAGTAAAACTGAAGTAGACAACATTGAGAAGGATATGGAGGAACTAGACAAAGATTGTGGTTTGACATTCGAGTAATATGGACAACCCTTTGCCAGATAATTTGTAAACTTAATTCAAGCAAAGTAAACATCAAATGTCATTTAATCAATCAAATATATTAAATCTGAACTTGGTTAATATTATGTTCTCACAATAGTTACTGATTCCACATTCGGAAACATATTTTGGTGGCCATATTGGATTTATAAAGTAAAAAGTAACATTTGTTTTATTTAACGACGCCTCTAGAGCACTTTGATATTTATTATCATCGCCTATTGGACATCAAACATATGTTAATTTAGAGGAAACCTGCTGCTGCCACATAGGCTACACTTTCCGATAAGCAGCCAGGGATCTTTCATATGCAATTTCCCATAGACAGGACAATACATACCACAGTCTTTGGTATACCAATCGTGGGGCACTGGTTGGAACCCCCCAAAAAAAATTGATGGGTTCGATCCTGTGACCACGGCACCTTAGGCGAGCCATATTGGATTTGTATGCAATTGTAATAGCTGAGCAGACCAGACACCAAACTGGTCACCCAAAATCTGGAGAGCCCTGAGGCCACAGGTGTCAGATTTAACAACACCTCTCCCTCTCGATTGAGATAAGCAACTACCGAATGTCAGCAACACTTGACTATGTCAAAATCATTCTGGAACCCGAGAAGGGTTCGAGATTGTCAGATATATGTGAGAGTCAGTCTGACTCCCAGAATTGAAAACTGGGAGTCAACAGGAGTAAATTAGGAGTCAATATTTATTAGTGATTATTTAAAACTGTAAGTCAAAAACAGATCAGTGCAGACAATAACATGCATTGCCTGTATAATATAAATAATTTTCAAAATTAATCATACAAAATAGGCTTCCACTTGTTCATATATTAATTTATATGTCAACAAGTATTATTTTGCATTACATTATCAATAGTAAATGTGGAATTACTTTACTAAATGTAAATATTTTTTTTACTAACAGGCTAAATATTTATATAATTGTTAAAATAATTATTTATTTAAAAAAAAATCTACTAATCTTTTTTAAAAATTAATAACAATTTCTTTGATCGAAATATAATTATATTATACAATTTATTTTTAATCGGTAACTATTTCTCGCCTAATTTCTGCAGGTTCATTGGCATATTTTGTAGTTTTCCGTCAGGTTCCGCATCCATTCGGAAATAGTCCGAATAGTACTTCCATTTATGAAATTATAGCAAAACAATTGAATATTATTTCTATTAAAACATTATATTGCTAAGTAAATGATAATTAATTTGTAATTATCATATGAAAATGAAAGTAATACTAAATATTTTATGGAATTAGAAAAAACTAAACCAAAAAAGAACCATTCGACAATAGACTAATCACTTTCAAAAGGCGCGACATGACCATGGCAAAGTCTAGTCTCGAAGAAAATGAAACGTGACCGAGTAGATTGATCTAACCAAGGTGCCGAGTGGTCTTTCACAATAAACTTGTCAGTATTTTGACATTCATTGTGTGCTTTTGTAAGCCTGATTCAAATTCAACAGCCAAATTGTCAGTCTGATACAGCTATTATGGGGTGGGGGTGTGGGGTGAGGGGTGGGGGGTTTGCAAGCACCTGTCCGATACACAGTCCTGAACAGATGAACAAACCAGGGGTATTGGAGCACTACTGTGTCCTAGTTGTGGCCACTGGAGAGATCTCTTGAACCGCCTGAAGTGTATAATCAACATGGTCAGAGATTCGAGATACCCGGGACCTCAGACAGAGCTCATACCATTGTACTCTTCTCTGCTAAATAACATCATGAAATGAGGAAATGGGAGATCGACGCTACCACTGGAAATTCACCACTCCTAGGATTATAAAAATCTGAGCTGAAAGCAACTCGAATTTTACGCCGTTATGAAAACATTCCCAACCGAAATATCATGTCCAGAACCAAATGACCGTTGGGCTGACATGCCTGCAGAGACAATGATGAAACAACTGATCATCCAGATAGGTATGCATTCACATACCGGCCAAATGATCCTTTCCCACCCCTGCATTTACTGTTCTGGTAAAAACATTGGCAGCACATTTAACTCGTCTGTCCTGCCATCAAAAGGAAGAGCAGGTACTTCCAAACGCCCTGTGAAAAGGAAAGTGTAGGTTTTAAACAATATTAACGCTGCCCACTCCCCAATCTTCATCTAAGTGAAGAAGAGGTGGGAACACCACCATCACCACCCCCTCCAGAGTGTCTGACAAACGCGAGATAGCTCCCACCAAAATCCGATGGTCCACACAAGGTATCGATGGCATTTTTAGTAAAAAGGTAAGAGGGGGACGAATTTGACTACCTTTACCCTACCTCCTTACAAAGCAGAAAACGACTTCATAGTGTAGTTACAGGTTATTACTCGACTGCCAGAAGTTGTCAGAAACTCAGGGGTCTGAACTGCCTAATGAAGTGGCACGGCACTTACCGGAAGTAAACTGGACCAAACCAAGGTTCACCTCATTGAATGTGAATGAACACTTTATTGTCACCTTCGAGTCACCAGTCAAGTAGTGATCGCGCCGGAGCAAACGGTATTGGTCAACAGACAACCAGACAGTTGTGCAAAAATAGCAAAGCTTTAAAAGCTGTATCTAATCACCTTTTTCCCATCGACAGCCCTGCTCAACCCAAATAGGAAAATACCTTAACAGTTGATTGTATGGAAAACCAACTTAGAGAGTTTCGCCCAATTTCCCAAATCGTGCCTGGCAGCGAACATTGAGGGGCGGGTGGAATTCCGACTGAACCTTGGCATTACGAAGGCTGGATGCTCAAGGAAAGATGCCCCCAATGCATCTAATTCACTAAGAGACGAACGCACTTCCTCCACTAACGGTAGACCCAACTCCTCAGAAGGAGTATCCGGTTACAAGGAACGGTTCCTGAAAGACCACCCCTGAGTTATAGCATTAACACATACCTGTCAGACCTGATATCTAACAAATGTTAGGACTGCCAGATAGTCGTACTCCCCTCTCAATCGAAACCAGATCGGGAGGAGTTGGGTAACCGGGTCAACCAGCGCTTCAACAGAAGCCAGGTCTAAATCTGAGTCAACCACGCGCTCATCCCATATTACTCCCCTCATCCCAGATTACTCCCCTCATCCCATATTACTCCCCTCATCCCAGATTACTCCCCTCATCCCAGATTACTCCCCTCATCCCATATTACTCCCCTCATCCCAGATTACTCCCCTCATCCCAGATTACTCCCCTCATCCCAGATTACTGGGAGGTATCATAATCCGAACGACGGTCCATGTCCAAGTTTTTAAACTGCTGATGATAAGCAGTTACAACTGGCTTAGCCAGCAAGCCAGAAGCTAGGGGAGGCATGGTTACCGTGATCAATGGCCCCATGATCAATGGCCCCGCTTAGGGTGAAGTTTGCATAAAATCCAATGATGCCAAACAACAGTTCCTGCAGCCTATCGAATGGTAAAGATGCAAACCCTGTCCCCAATCGACCAGGTCGAAGGAATAAGGGTCGCCGTAGTGGACCACATAAAAGGGATGTCCGTAGCTACCAATGACACCAGAACCTCTGGGTACCATGATTGGCGGCCCTGTCTGTGATAACAACAACACTGCTTGGGGTGAACTTTGCAGAAAATCCAAGACATTCTGAAACAGAACTTCCTTGATGCCAAACAACAGTTCCTGCCACACAAGCGGAGCGGTTGTAGGCTGCGGCCTCAATCTACCAATGACACCGTAACCTCTGGGTAAAGGCTATGCAACTGGAGAATCTAAAGCGGTGAGTAGTGATAGAACCCTGTCAAAGATGTCCCAAGATCGGACGAAACTCAACCATTAGCAAAGGAACAGGAGTTTTCCTTCTTCCCTTGTGAAAGCTGTGGTGGCACAAGGCGGACTAACAGCCACAAGGGGATTTTTTACCTTCTGCCCCATTTCTTTTTCTCTCCTTTTGATTTTCAAACTCTCCTTCTCCCACTTCGGCAGCTCCTCCTATCTTTCAACTTCTTTCACTGTCCACCTCCACATCCTAGTCCTCGTCTCTCCTACCGCAACAGGTGCTTATCTCTCATGGACCACTTCGGAGGGTGTTTAATGGTTGCATCTGGCATTGTCATGAGGAGCAGGCACCATAACCCAGTGGTACAGAGCCCGCCTGATACACGGTCGGTCTAGGATCGATCCCCGTCAGCTAGTCACTGGGTGTTTTTCTTGACGTAATCATGCGTCCGACGCCCATATAACCGTATTTACATTTGTAAATTAAAATGTGTTGAGTGTGTCGTTAAACATAAAAACAATAAAACAAAAAAATTGTCAAGAGGCACTTGCAACCACCTTCTATACTCCTGTACTACCGGCGATCGTTAGTTAGTGCCATGTTTCAAATCAGCTTTATTAGCAGAAGAGGACGAGGAACCCAGGTGGGTGCAGGGAAGTATACAAAGACTGCACCCATGGAGGAAGTTGAGACAGGTAGGTGATGGTGGGGACAGCTCAGAAGACACAGTTGGAGGAAACTGAGAGAACAGGGACAAAGCAGAGTGGAAATTGAAGAACAAATTAGAAAGGTTTTTTATATTAAGATAATAAGAATGATAAGCAGAGGTGATAGATGACAAAGATGAATGATTGTGCAAGCCAGCGTTGACGGGATTTGAATCATTGTTGTCAGCTTGACATTCCTGCAGCACACCACTGGACAACGGAGCTCGCTCACAAGGGAGTGCAACCCCTGGTTGTCCCTTTATTCTTTGTGAAAGAAGTTGTGGCACAAAGCTGACTACTTGCAATCAAAAGGGAAATTAGTCTGTGCGATCCCCATTAGCAACGTGCAATGCAAGGTTGTCCGAAACGGTTGAATGACCGACATCGATGCCTGTACACACTGTCCAACCCAAACTTGTGCCGGTGACAACGAATTAAAGGCAACCCTGGTGGTACCGGCGACACCACACAAGTACGGATAGGGACACCATCTCTGATGAAGATGGCTCCCCTAGTGCCAAGCAATTTAAGTCCTGGGTGGCACTCCAACCTTGTCGACTCCATTGCACAACCAACACAAGCGTGTCAACATGGAGCAACATCTCCGTACAACACAGAAATTACCAGTTAATTACGTTAATTATCGTAACTCGTACTCGCACCATATGTTGTGGAACGAACACAACAAATCACCACCAAACAAATATGTAACTTGTAACTCCAAAACTACATGTGTGACCTAATGGACTGCAGAATTGAGAATGAGGTACAGGTGCCTGTGCTATGCATATCCGGCAAGGGGAGACAATTCTGCAGTGTGATATTATTGACTCAGGTTGCATAGCATTTTTGTTGTGCTAGCACAGTAAGTTGAATAAGACTATTATCAAATAAAGGTTTGTGATAAACATGACTTGCGGGCAGCGTGGCCCAGTGGTACAGTGCCCGCCTGATCGATCCCCATCAGCTAACCACTGGGGTTTTTTCTAGACGTAATCATGCGTCCGATGCCGATATAACCGTATTTACATATGTAAATTAAAATGTGTTGATTGCATTGTAAGAAAATATTTGTGTTGCTTGTTTATCCACTGATGTTACCCCTTGTGGTCTATCTAAAGGGGAAAGCTTGACTTAAAATTGAGAAACACAAAGTCAAATTGTTGTAAAATTGTAATTGTAATTCAAGTATGTGATACGACCTTAGTTTGTGATCTATCGGTATATAGTTTATCAGGGCTTCTGGAATTGAACACAAATTCAATAACCATATGATCAGTATTTTCAAAATTCACTCGTCATGACAAGAAGTCCATTAGCCTTACTCATATCTATATTCATTTAACTCTAACTTTAGAGACATTATTATACTTTTTTCACTAGCTATCAGCCAAGTTCATTTAACAGAAATATTTGCGCAGTTATAGACCATACGTCTACAAATATGATCTTATTACCAAAAAAAAAGAAACCCAAAGCTTTGGTTTGGTTTGGTAAGTATTAACGCTTTTGCAACCATGCCTTTTGTAATCATGCCTACCGCTAGTCGGCGAGGTGATCAAAGCAAAGGCCTCGATTAACGTCACGCGTCGTTATGTAACTGTTTGCGAGCTGGCAACGTTTTTTCCAGAAAAGGCTGAGAACGCCCTCGATTATTAGGAATAAACGAAAAACAGTCGGTCTGATTTAAAAAAAAAGTTTGCATGATTAATCTACGTTAGAAACGTGATAAATAGGCACCAAAAGATAGCAAAGTATGGTTTTGATGACACCAGCTCTTTAACCTTCAGAGCACCGCGGGGAAGAAAAGTCGCCAAAAGTCCGACGTAATTCAAGCTGACACAGTGATCGTACTGTTTACAGTGCATCGACTCAAACTGTCAAACTCAAACTGTCCCCGGCCGGAAATTACCGGAAATAATAATTACAGCCCCGCAGTGAATAATTGTTAACCACAATGGCCGACTTAGAATTTGGTTTTTCAGTCAGAAAT
>JAUUEI010574793.1:0-11058 GCA_032274625.1 Depressigyra globulus
TGCCACATAGGCTACTCTTTCCGATAAGCAGCAAGGGATCTTTTATATGCATTTTCCCAGACAGGACAATACATACCTCGGCCTTTGGTAATCTCTCATAATAGGTTTCATCAATAACTGTTAGACTTATTCACCTTTGTTTTCAAATATTCACCACCAGCAGAGTAAACTTAAATACTAATTTGGCCATATGTATGTCAGCAGCCAGCCGGTTAATAAAACATGATCATGACCATGAAACAAACCCTACTCATATGTAGTAGTTATATTAAAGTTATATTAAAGTATTTCCAGTGTTAAGTCTACTAACACTCATAACTATGTAGGTATATATATTGTTTTATCCTGCAACCAAAGTGTGCCAATAACCAATGTCATTAACTAGTTATTCTCTATTTATAAACTAAATCCAGAGCTAAGCAGTCAGACACTAGAACTATGACAGTCAAATTAATCTTTCAACTCTACAATCTGGGTTACAATCTCGGCAACAATACTTGGTTAAAGTGTGAAATATATATGTTGGAAAATACCAGAATGACACAGGTATGCAAATGAAATCATAATCTATGGTTGTTAGGAAAAACAATGCACTGCCAAGTATTCAAAGATATTTCAGTTATTACACAAAGAACATGAATTATTAGATACACATTGTTCAAACTGTGAATTAAAATTTTCATATTTTACTGACAGGTTTTCTTTTAAAATTAATTTTTGTTTAAATATGTAGTATCTCCTGTCCATTTTTGGTTTTTAATGATTAAATTATGTTTTTTACAAAATCATTACGGTATATTCGCAGACAGCACATAGACAACGAAGTCAAACACCATATTATATATATACCTGATACTTTCTTATCAAATTCATCACAGATTGGAAGAAATAATAGCTTTTTTCCAAAAGTGATATTAGCCTCTCTAAATGTAATTAAAAGGAAGATAATGCCAATTCATGCAGATTGTGATTTTTTTTTGTTCTTACCTCAATGAATCTAAAATAAGAGACAACCCTTTAGTACATACTCTAGATTTTGAAATATGCCAGTTGTATAACAGAACTTGTCAGTACAATTGTATTACTTATCCATTCTGGTTCCAAAATCTTCAAACATTTCTATATATTAAAAGACATTTTTTGTTTGTACATATTACATGTCAAGATATTAAGCATGTATGTCATACAAGGGATAGAACCCACCTCCCCCCAACATAATTATGTGTGTTTATTTAAAGATATAAATGTGAATTGGTACATGCTCATCAAGTGAAATTGTCACCCAAGCATGCCACATACCAGACACGTTACTGGCACACCAAGGCAGCAATCTTTGTTAGACACATACTTAGAGCTGTAGTGTATATTCAACACTGAGACAGATGTTTTGCTTCAAAGCCGTATATAATGTATCGCAAATACAAGTGATTCAGTCCATTCAGTAATTCTTTTCAAATAAAACCGCAGCTTGACATATATTCTTACTGTGTCATCTCATGTGTAACTTGAAATCCTGCCAACGAATACCTGTCTATTTTTGTATTGCTTGTATCAGCAGAAAAATACAGCGTGCCTTTCAAGTGTATTTGTCAATCGCAAATAGTTTAAATATTATATAAATATGTTTAATTAGAATTGTTTATTTTTAATATGTTGGGTATGTAGTCAAGTATGACGTACCTGTTCCCTATACATTCAAACATTTGTACAGTTTAATTTGTACTGTAATGAACATTAGAATGAAAGAATGAATTGTATGAATGGATGAATGGATAAAAGTTAAATTAATAAACTGATTTGACCAGAATTAAATGGATGGATTGATGGATACATGGATGATTTTACAGGGTTACAGCTCTGGGTGAGCAGAAGATTTCACCAAATTATTGATTCAATATTTTTTTTTACAAGAACAGTAATTATTTTTGATATCAATTACAATAAGAAATTATTTTGACAAATTAAAATAAAATTTGCAAATAGCCCTGATTTTAAAACTTACATAAATATTTTTTATTCAACAGTGTTAATTGTTACATGTGGGATATCATGCAGTGATCTATAACAAATATACAAAGGTGTTATTCTCTTCTTGACTGTATGAATAGTTTATTTGTTTTAACAACACACTCAACACATTTTTAATAACGGTTATATCAGCATCGAATGCATAACTACATCGAAAGGGGCGGGACCTAGCTCAGTAGTTTCAGCGCTCGCCCGATGTGCCGCGGTCGCAAGATCGAACCTGCTCGATGAACCCATCAATTGGGCTTTTTTCCGTCCCAACCAGTGCCCCACGACTGGTGTACCAAAGGCTGTGGTATGTATTGTCCTGTCAATGGGAAAATGCATATAAATGCTGCTTATCGGAAAGAGTTGCCTATGTGGTGGCAGCGGGTTTCCTCTAACAGACATATGTCAGAATTATCATGTTTGATGTCCAATAGCCGGTGATTAATAAATCAATGTGCTCTAGAGGCGTCGTTAAATAAAACATCTGTGCATACACACATCAAAGGTCAATGTTGTTTGACACATCTTGTAAGAGGTGAGACATGACATTGTGGTCATCTTAAATTGTTCACAGGTTTTTTTTAAAAAAAAGGAGACATTCTATTACCATGACTGCATGTGCACCTACACGCATTTAACATACATGTGAGTAATTGTTGACTGTGTTATTTCTGTTAGCTGGGATTGTCTGTATAGTGAATCATTGTTTTCTGCTCTGTATTTAGATTCTTTTAACTACGTCAAGAAAATCCCCAATAGCTAGCTGACGGGGATCGACCACCGTACTACTGGGCTATGCTTCCTACTCTCGACTGTATGAAATGCATGTATCCTATTATGGCGGGCGCCATAGACCAGTGGTACAGAGCCTGCCTAATGCGCGGTCAGTCTAGGATCGATCCCTGTCAGCTAGCCACTTGGTGCGTCAAACATTTACTGCAAACATATGATTTGTATATTAAGCTGAAACCCATAGCTTGCTTCAACCTGTGGTGTAACGTGATGTTTAGAAATCTTCAAATTAGTGTCAGGTAGTTGCAGGAGCAACATCTTTAAAGAACTATAAATATTTACACGAAGAACCAGAAGGCTCAACTTTCCCCTGGCGATATGGGGAAAAAACGAGCACAGATTAACATTCTCTTTATTGCCTTCATCTTCAGTACCTAGATCCCATGAAACCAGATTTGTAGACTCTAAACCTAAATATGCACGAAATAAAGTCAAGTTTGAGGCAGGACTTCAAAACCTTATCCGTTAACACGGAGCTCATCAAATGCATGGACAGCCCGTGAAATGAACAGTGCTAAGTAATTTTATGCCTTATTACACACTGGAGAACTTCATTGCCCAGGTAGGACCGAGTATATCAAAGGTCAATTGGCCAGGATTACCGTTTCACGAGTTTGGCTGGAAATAATTTGGCAAGTTCACGATGACAGATATGCAAGGATGTTACATAATGAGAATGCTCTTTACTGAAGGGATATCTGCATCTGTCCATCCATCTGCAGTGTTCGAGATTAACAGTATCCCTGTATCCCGAGGATACTAGATTTAACTTTTGTATACCAGACTAAGAACCCGGTATCCTGCTGGGATACCATGCAATGGGTTTTTGTTTTTGTTGGGGGGAGGGGAGGTGGGTTTAGAGTTGGGGGGGGGGGGTCTTTTTTTTCATTTTTTATTTGGGGATTTTATCCAGATTTTTCACTTTTTGTTGAAAGATTTCAGAGATTGTACAAAGTGTAATGTAAGATATAATACAATAACACTATCTATTACCCAGTCCGTTGTCAGGTATTGTATTCTAAAACATTAAATTATCAGGTGGGATACCAGATGTTGAAATGCTAGTATCCAACTGGGATACTGTCCGAAAATTTTAATCTCAGACACTGATCTGTCCGTCTATCCATTTCCGATGTCATTATTTAATGTGACAGTAGAGCTCTCCTGAAGTGTGCCGATCAATGGATTTAACTTCCTTAGTGGACCTGATTATCATTGGGCTTTTTTCCATTCCAAACAGTGACATATGACTGACATACCAAAGGACACTGTATGTAGTGTTCAATCTATAGGGAAATGACTAAATATCTGACATCAAATTGCCAGTGTTTAATAAACTAATGTGCTCTAATGACATAGTTAAACAAAACAAACTTTAACTTTTGTTTAGAAACCTTTCTCTTCATTTTTTCCATTAGAAAGCTTGATCAAACGACAAATGATATTGCAAGGTTTATGGTAATGTCAACACCACTAAATTGATACATAACATCAATCAACACAAGAAAAAGTAATCATATTTTAAATTAATTACCTATAGATGTCTGACATTATGATTTTGACATTGTAGGTGGTATGCACTATCCTGTCTATGAGAAAGTGCATATAAAAGATCCCTTGCTACAATGGAAATTGTAGTAGGTTTTATTTGACTATACATCAAAAGTACCATATGTTTGACACCCATAGCCAATGATTAATAAATCAATGTGCTCTAGTGGTGTCATTAAATACAATAACGTTAACTTCTTTAACTTTAACAAAAATAATGTGTAATGGAAGATACAGAATGTGGTTGGTTTATTCTAAATGTCTAAATGATAAAAAATATTCTAGATATCATGTCTTTAAAAAAAAAATTAGAAAAAAAAAGCTGTTTAATAAAACTGATATGATGTGAGAATGTTTTTTTCGTGTTGAGAATGTTATGTGGGAGGAGAGTGCTTCACTCCAATGGCCCACCATGCAGACTATCAAGATGGATTGTGTTTTTATTACAAACAGGTTATGTTCACTTCTCACTGCCTCTCACAGTTGATCTTACTCGTAAACTCTGACAATAAACAAAGTTAGCAGGTACCGGACCCAGACGCAAAACGAACACTACCTACTGTATGTGTGTTGTGTAGCTCAATCGTGAAGCTATCTGAAACACAGGTATGGGATTTGAGTGTGTTACAGGTAACTTAGCTGATGGAAGGTTAATAAAATTCTGCTGGAGATTGTATCATTTTGAGAGAACACTGCATGAGGTTCCAATTATTTTCAAACTGCTATGAAAACAGACATTTTTAAGTTCAGAACTCAAATGATGGGCTAGTATGTCCCATTAGTACAGGAGATTGTGTGCAAATAGCTGCAATTGATGGCAATCTGTTAATTTCCAGCTGATGTGGCATTACTGGTTAAAAAAATAAACATTTTAAAGTAAAGTAAAGTTTGTTTTATTTAACGATGCCTCTAGAACACATCAATTTTTATTTTATCATCAGCTATTGGACGTCAAACATGATAATTCTGACATATGTCTTTTAGAGGAAACCCACTGCTGCCACATAGGCCACTCTTTCTGATAAGCAGCAATGGATCTTTTATATGCATTTTCATATTTTAAAGAGTTAGACAAATGTTTTGTATGATTATTATTTATATAGTTTAGAATATAGTGAAAAAATTAGTTTTATTTTTAAAAGATAACCACTAGAGCACTAACTCACCTAAAAATGGTTGTCTACTCTTACCACATCCTAGGTACCGTATTAAAATATCACAAAGAAACAAAGCAAACAGAATTTACATACCAAGACTTAAAGTTTGGTTTGTTTAATGACACCACTAGAGCACACTGATTTATTAATCATTGGCTATTGGATGTCAAACATGATCATTTATGACACATAGTCAGAGAAAACCAGCTACAATTTTCTGTTATAGCAAGGGATAGTACATACTACGGCCTTTGGTATACCAGTTGTAGGGGCATTGGTTGGAACGGGAAAAAAAGCCCAATTGATGGGTCCACTGAGGAGGTCCGATCCTGTGACTGTGGCACTCCAATCAACTGAGCAAGATCCTGCCCCTAAAATCAAGACTTAATGCGATTTAACTCACACCTCTCAAAAATTAAAGTCTTAATTAAGTTGTTTCTTCTTTCAACCATTCATGTTTCAGTTACCTAGATACCTCAGTAAACCATCTCAAAGACTGAACTGGGAATGGTTATTACTGTGCTTATATCCACAGAGGTCCAAGCATGTCCATCCCCAGTTTAATCTCTAAGTCCAGGACAGAATCCATCATTCCAAAGAAACAAAACTGAGGTTATAAACTGAGCTCCATGATGAAGCTCAGGACATCTGTATACTAAGAGCAATCATTAAGCTATCATATGTCCAGTGTTGGCAAGTCTCTGAACAAACCCTGTACAGCACCTTTCACTTTATTCACTTGTCACAACGCTGTCACAGGTGTACAGTACAGATGTACAGGTAAACAGTGCCGTGTTAACAGTATGTGAATGCTAATGCACCAGTTTCCTGACCCCACGGAAAGGTCAGCACCTTATTAGCTCCAGTGAAATTAGTCAAGTTTTATTGATGACCAGCCATTCATGGTCATTCATCTGATGGAGAAGCCCCTTTCTTGGCCAAATTGATGGCTTTATGATGGTCAAAGCTTTCTTAAGAAAATACTCGAGAGTTGGCTGGATTTAATAAATATGCTTTCACTGTATACGGACCATGCACTCGGCCATATGTTTTGAAGAGAAAGCAATTACTGTGAAAATCCCCACCACGAGGACAGTTGTGGGTTGTTTCGCCTTTCTATTGTGAAATAATGCTTTGTCCTCAGGAAGACCATGTCATAAGTCACCAAGCCAAGGGGTCATCTGATGCAGCCATCATAAAACAGCTATAAAACTTGAATAGTTTCCCAGGCTTTGGAAAATATGGACTGCCAAATATTTCCCCACGTGTCTTGTGTTAAACTCGAACCATTACCGCCAAGATAAAATGAACAAAAGCCAACTGTTACACATATGTTGTCTTACCATGTTTCAATCCTGCAAAATGGATATTTATGTAGTTAACCTCAACCTTCAGAAAAAGAAGAAATGTTAAGTTTAACCATGCACACATTCAACACATTTTACTTTAACATTTATATGGTGACAGACATTTGGTTAAGGACTATATAGATAATGAGGATGAAAAAGCAGAGAGGAAAGTATATACCAATGGTAGCTATTGAGGAGGCTTGATCCGAGAACCTAAGCACCTCAAGGAGAGCAATCCACCAGGGGAGCTAAATCCCACCCAATCCCTTCAATCTTTAGACAAACCAACTGATAAAAATCATGGTGATTCGATTACAGCTCCTAGCATATCTTTATTTTTCATATTTTTTTCAATAATTTTTAAAAGAAAGTAAAACAAATATCTATGATCAACACACTATTAAGAAACATCAAACTTGAATTTAATTTTAAGCCATTTAGAAAAGATAACACATTATTTTTTTTCTCTCATTTCTTTCATAGGTTACATATTTATAAATAAAAAGATTAAACATATTTTTGTCATTTCTTTCATAGGTAAACTACATATATAAATGATACAACATGTAACTGTAACTTACCATTATAACAAAGAATTTTAATTACTGTAGGGAAAAGCACTGACTTGTATAATGTGTATGTGGGATTTGTTAAAGTTCAATCTATCACTTGTACTTGAAGTGCACTTTATAACCCTGATTTGAGAAATTAGTGGTGCCCTTTACAACAGGTGCAAAAATACATCTAACTCATAGTCATTATGGAACCTTCTAATCCATCTACTTAATCAAAACATTTCTTCTCTTCACCTAACAAATTAAAATGAAAACACCTGTTCCCTAATTCTGTAAAACAGGTGCTCTCTCTTTCAGGGAGAAAAAACATTTGGAACAGCATCAATCCTGAAAAATACATCTACAAATCGATGCTATTGTCCATCAAGAACAGTCAAAAGACTGACAATGACACAAGCTGTATTAGTACAAGTAGTGCAATAAAACGAAGATTTGAAAAAAAATAATTCCAGTCATGAAAAATAGCATTTGAAAAATATGTACCATTAGACAAAACTATGTTTTGCTGACCAGGTCAGTACCCCCAGACTAGTATCCCAAATGCCATGGCATGTAGCATGCACAGTTTTGTATATGAGAATATAGCTACAGAATAAAACATGAATAGCTATTTGATGCAATTTATCTTAAGAGTTGTTTAAAATGTATCTAACAAGCAAACAGTAGACATATTTTTAAACAATAAGTTTTGAGATAAATGGTATCTAATGGACATGAATGTAGTACAAGTATTCTACCTTTTGTAACCATTAAGTAGCCAATGTATTTATGTTTACTTTGGTCCTGATCTCAGAAAAGTCATTTGCCATATGCAGTCTTAAAAGAGATCTCCAACATAATTGTTAAGAGATTTAATTATCAACAAAGGAAAATCTTTCTCATTTGTATGGGAAATAAAAAGATGTTCTTCTGCTGTTTGTGATAGCAGAGGGTTTCCTCTCTAACTCTCTAGAACAAGTGTTGAAATAACCATAATATTATGTCCAACACCAAACAGATAGCATTTACCAATGTGCTTAGATGAGTTTAACTAAATATTTCTTTCCTTTCCGAAGCACTTTTTTCACAGACAAGACGACAAGTATAAACGTTCATGTGCAAGTATACCACAACCTTGAATAAACATGTACGAATCAAGAAGCTGTGAGAAATAAACTAATTTGTTCACTAACAAGGCTGGATCTTTAACACAACACAGTTGAAATTGGCTGCATGGCGGCTATCAGCAGAATAAACAAAGTGCTAAGATTGATGCATATTCCTGGAATGTGCATAACATCAACACCGAATTGGCGGACATATATTTGGACATATTTCAAGAATTTTCAGTTCGAAAAAACAAACACTGAAGGCACATACACATACAAGGGGTTCTGAGTGGTAGAGCATTTACTGTAGCATTATGGTGTGTAGAATCTATCCCACAGATGGTCCTGTTGGTAAAAAGTAAAGTTTGTTTTATTTAACAACGCCTCTAGAGCACATTGATTTTTATTATCATCGGCTATTGGACATTAAACATATGGTCAATCTGACATGTCTTTTAGAGGAAACCCGCTGCTACCACTTGGGCTACTCTTTCCGATAAGCAGCAAGGGATCTTTTATATGCATTTTTCCATAGACAGGATAGTACATACCAGGCCTTTGGTATACAAGTCGTGGAGCACTGGTTGGAACGGAAAACCCCAATTGATGGGTTCACCGAAGAGGTTCAATCCTGCGACCGTGGCACCTCAGGTGAGTGCTCAACCCAATGAGCTAGATCCCACACCAATCTTGTTGGTGTTGTTCTATTCCATCCAGTGCTAAATATATGGTATATCAACAGTGGTATGTGATATCCTTCTGTGCTTGAATCTTATTCTTTTTAATCCTCAAAATATAAACACAAGCTGAGGTAAATAATGGATTTAATTGTTTAATGTGTGTGTTCTAGCTCTGCCACTGGCAAGAACATTTCATAACACTGATTTGATGAAAAATAAATAATTTCAATTGACCCATTTTGTATGACTTTTTACACATATTAGATGCATGTATCCATTTTATTGTAAAAATCAATCTTTCCACATGCAGTTGGCTTTACATTTAACAAATTTATAATTGACACATTCTTGATCATCATGAATGTCATATTAAAATAAGAATGATCAATCAAGTATTGTGACAAGCAACAGGACTACACCAACCATACTCAACAGAGAAAAAATCTATAAAAAGAACAACTCCTGAGGCCTTCGTGTAAACAAAATTCTATTGTTTGTATTACATACATTAGTCATAGCTATTTCTTAATGGAAATATTTATTTAGCAATTGTGCAAAAGGAACTGATTTCACCAATACAGTTAAAAATATTCCTGGACCTGCCCCTGATTTTAAGTTATCTGATTGGCCACCCTGTTTTATATCAAAGACAACTACAGCTTTAATAAAGTCCACACACATACACTGAGTCAGTAAAACTTTTATAAGCATTCACCTCAGGCCTCTCCGTGACAGGCGAGTAGCGACTTGCGCGCACCTCACACTCGCCTGAAACATAAAACTGGCAAGTAGTTTATTGCACGACTCAATTGTTATGATATATAGTTGATAAAAAATTATGACTGTAAGAATCTGCTCTCCTTATTTGCTATTTCTCGCCTGGGATCATATTCAGGAGAGCTGTGGATTGCTCTCCTGCTATTTTCAAACAGAGGCCTGCACCTATTTTACTATTTTTTCCACATCATCGAATGTACTACTGGTATATAAAGTATGGGACATATTTCAAAGGGTGAGCTATTAGGCATTAATTTGAGACTATTTTTTTTATATTTTATTTACACCTGCTTTTATTTATTTTATTTAAGTTTTATACATACATTTACATAAACATAACTACTTGTACATATACCCAGTAATATATTTTCTTACCTAATGTATGTCAACAAATCAATGTTTTAGTTGTTTTATCTAACAGATCTGTTTATTTTGTAAAATATTCTAACATCTACAGGTTTACAGGAAGTGAATGAGTTGATTTCTTGCACAAATACAAACAGGTGTAAATCATAAAGATTTATATTTATATATAGCTTGCCTCATCACCACAGTGTGCACTGATACTTCCTGACGTTATACGTTTATTTCAAATCACTAGAACTTGTGTTATGAAGTAAAAGTAAACACCCATTTCGGTGGTGCAGTGGCAAGGAAATCAGCCTGAAGCCTGGTAGGTACTGGGATCGCATCCCGGTCCCAGCCCCAGTCCTGGTTCCAAACAAGATTCAGTTTTTAAGGACTCAATGGAAATGTGTAAGGCATTACACCCACAACTCTCTCACTAACCCTTAACCAACTAACCATTAACAAAGTAACCATTAACAAAGTAGCCATTAACAAACTAACCATTAACCAACTAACCATTAATAAAGTAACCATTAACAAAGTAACCATTAACAAAGTAACCATTAACAAAGTAACCATTAACAAACTAACCATTAACCTACTAACCATTAACAAAGGAAGCTGTTGTTGTTTTGTTTTTGTTTTTTGTTTTTGTTTAACGACGCACTCAACACATTTTAATTTACAAATGTAAATACGGTTATATCGGCGTTGGACGCATGATT
>JAUUEI010574903.1:0-11057 GCA_032274625.1 Depressigyra globulus
ATAAATATAATTTCCATTTACAATCTAATTTTAGAGAAATAAGGTCCTATAAATCCGTGACAATATGCCTTTAAGTTAAAAGATTGTCAAGTGCTGTGCAAACCATGCTTTTCACACGTACACAAATAAAATTTAATATTTCTTCCAACAGAATCAGAATCACACATTTTCCATAGATGCAACTCAACCAACCTTTCTGAAGGATGGAAAGCCATTCCGCTATATATCTGGAAGTATACATTACTCCCGGGTACATCCATATTATTGGAGGGATCGTCTCCTGAAAATGAGAGTAGCTGGATTGAATGCCATTCAGACGTAAGTTGGAAGAGCTTAACAATGTCTTGTTTTAAAATGAGTTTAAATATCCCAAAATAAATTAATTATGTTAGTATAAAGTACTCCTTCTGGAACTTCCCTAAGAACTCAGTTGATAGAGAAATGGGTCAACATTTATTAAAGAACTTAATCTCAGAAATGACATACAAGTCATCTAAAAGGTGTATTTATTCTAAGCGTTCAAGTATATTGAAAGCATTCTCATGATTGCAATTTTAAATTTGCATTTATTACTCTTACTTTCACCATTCATCTCATCGTAATCCATTTATATTTGTGATGTAAAAATAAAATAATTAATTATTTATAAATTAAAAACATCCTACTTTCAGTTTCACTTCTTTCTCTTGTGCATGTGTGTTTGTTGCAGGTATGTACCATGGAACATTCACAATCCGCGACAAGGAGAATATGTCTGGACAGGTCTGGCTGATCTTGAACACTTTCTTCAAATCGCTCACGATGTTGGTCTTGTTGTTCTGCTTCGGTCCGGACCCTACATCTGTGGCGAGTGGGAATTTGTGAGTTGTAGTACTCATGGGAAAAAACAGAAGTTATAGGCTGATTAACTTAGAAGAAGATTTTTTCTTGTTGTTGTTCAATCAATGCACTTAACACATTTTAGGACAGAGAAAAGCTATCTGTTAATTTTAAACAACATCCTGGATTTGGGAAATATATACAAATGCATAATTGTGGAAAATGATACATGCATTGAAAACGAGAATGATTTAATAATCTTCTTCTTTCTTTTTTTTAATATAATAATCGTAATATAGGCTACATGTATTAATTATTGAATTGGTGTTCGAAATAATTATAATATTATAATAACTGTTAGACCTTATTTTTCCTTCTAATGTTATGCCAATTTTGATATAATGACAAAGTTACAAAGGGACAAATATGGTTGCAATGTACTGCGACTTTCAGAGGTTTTCATTTAGAACTATTTCTTCTTAGCAATACATAAATAACAATAAAGTTACACATCAGAAATATGTTTTCTGTTTCGTTTTTCAGGGTGGTCTCCCTGCTTGGTTATTGTCCATTAACCCAAACATGGCAGTGAGAACATCTGAACCAAGTAAGTATTTTGAGCAAAACACTGTTAGCAATTGTAGATGGTTTGTTTCGAAGTGAGTAGAGCTTGCAGGGATTTATCCAGGCTGTGTACGATAACGAACATCGACACCTTCCCAGAAGCAAATGGCACTGAAAATTCCCATTTTCATGACCATAACTTCCCAATTTCTTGAAGAGAATATAATTTTTGAGTAATTATGACTGGCCCAAACCATTAATCTGTAATGTATACTTGTCTTCTGTTCAGCCAGCCATTTTTTTGCTAAACATTTGCCAACTATTTTGACTTGTTCGAGAAGTGATAATTCTGTTTAAAGTATAGTGTAATATTGTATGCTTTATTTGTTTTTTGTGGATGCATACATTTAATGACCTTAAAAGAATTTCATCTGTGACTAAAGTTTTGCTAATTTTCCCAGTTTGATCTGACATCCGTCAATAGGAGCCTGTCGGAAAATACTGGATAAATCCATGGCTTGGTTCCATTCAAAATCTAGACTGTGTCAACATTACATTTGTTTCTTAACCATCCGGCCCACCCCACCCCCAAGAAACTATGTGTGTAATTTCATCTCAACTCTATACTGACTTGGGCGCAGATCTCAATTCTCTGGGGTGTATGTCCATGACAAGAGGGTGTGGTGGCCTTTAACCTACCTACTGAGTTCTTAAAAACTAGCTGGTCTTGAGCCGGTACCAATATATGAACCCAGTATCCAGCTTTGAGTTCGACCTGTTAGCCACTGTACTATCGAGGCTGGTTGATACTGGTTTGTCGTAGATGCATGTAGATGGTGTTCTTTAGTCATTAGTGAAAGGTAAAATGGTAATCATTTAATCTGGTTCTCAATTCCTGGTATAATTTTGGAATATATATACATGTAGCAAAGGAAGCAGCTTGTGTTTCACAGTAATAAAAACAACATTTAAAAAGCCTCTATTTTATAGATGTGTTTTTGACCCAACAAAAAGTCCTAAATTTGGTCAAACAAACTAATTGTAACCTTTTTTAACAGGAATATTTTGTTTACTATCTTAGGAATCACAGTTGTGTATGAAACATTGAAACTCTGCTATTAAGAGTACCTACATTACTTACTATTTATGTTGTCCCATTACTGAGTTACTACAAAACTACAGACATGGTCTTTATATTGAGGTGGTCCTAGATAAGATTTTGCTGTATTTAACATTTTGTTATAAATTTCGTTATAGCATATATGTCAGAAGTTGACAGATGGTATGACATTCTGCTACCAAAGATCAAGCCATATTTGTATGAGAATGGTGGCCCTATAATCATGGTCCAGGTAATTTATAAGAGTGTTTTTTATAATTATATTTTCTTTACTAAAAGCAATCATTTGATTTTTAGTAAATCACCAAACATTCATATCTCATCTCTGTCACCTATCAAGTAACAAACACTGCTATTTTCATCATCTTTAATTTAAAATATTGAATTTATAATATTTATTATGTAAGACCGTATCCCAAATTTTTGTAGTTATCTTTATGCTACAATGCCGTAAATTTGTCATAACCAATAATGGGGTTAAGATATAGACAGAACATTACATATGTTTTTTTCGTTCCTATTTATTGCACAAGTTTATTGTGCACAACAATATACACCACAAGTGGTATGTCATTGGACACTAAACGAGTGCAATAAATAGGAAGCAAAAAAAACATGTAACGTTCTGTATTTATTGCATACCTTTATAATTTTTAATTATTCATAGTTATAAAAAGAAATCTACATAAAGCAAACAAACGTATGTCAGTTTTGTAAGTAATATTTTTAGAAATCCCCATGCTAGACACAAAACCCTCCAGGCAGAATAGAACTGACAGTTTTAAATACCAAGTGACTTCATATGAATTCAAATCAGACATGACTTAATAAAAACACGCTTGTTTCAGTGTCATCACCTGTGTGATTCTTTTATTGCACAGGTCAGTTTGGCTTTTATTACTGTAATAAGATTAAATGCGTATGTAATAAAAATCAGCCGTGATAGCTTCAAAAATATGTGCCCAGAAATTAAAGTTTCTTTTATTTATATACTAGTAATGTTAGAAATAGAACCAAATTTCTTCTTTTAAATAAATAAAGCAAAAATTATACAAAATATTGACATGGACAGATTTTAACATTATTATTCCACTTTCTTTTTCCATCTCTTAATAATATACAGTCTCTTCATTGTCATTTTCACTTTCATAATTTTAATTTTTCAGATCGAAAATGAATATGGTGGCTATTTTGCTTGTGATTTTGACTATTTAAGATTCCTTTACCACAAAGTCAGGCATGTTCTCGGTAGAACTACTGTCATGTACACAACTGACGGTGATACTCCCGCCGATCTCAAATGTGGAACTCTGCAAGGAGTATACAGCACTATTGATTTTGGCATAACTTGTTAGTATGATAATATAAAAACAAGACTGCATGCAGATTTTAGTTTTAGAATTTTTACATTCTTATCTAACAATAATGGTGATAGTAGCTTTTTTTTTTAGAAATATCATTGTATTAGTAGCATCCAGTAAACCTTTCAAAACTAATGTTCTTTTTCGCATGTTGTTAGCCTAGCTCTGAACCATTGTGTATCACCAATCAGCTACCATCATGTGAACAATTTATATGCGGAAATTAAGACATAAGTGGCAAATGTCGGTCACCAAATCTTTATTCCAGGAATTTTAGCAATTCTCTAGTGCCCCTCTTGCAAAGATAACCAACAATTTGACACATTTAACCAGGCAATCTGCAGAACCTAGTAGCAATAGAATCGGTGTTTTTAAAAATTCACTAGCCATGACTCAAATATTTTAGTCCTTATATCTATATTCATTTAACACTTGCCGTTAGGCATGTTCATAGCAGTTAATTACTAGACCAACATTGGAAATCACTAGCCATAGCAGTAGGGCTACAATATTCTAGAAGCCCTGACAAACTGAAAATTTCCTAATTCTTTCATTATAATATTAAAATATTGAATGGCAATGCATAATTCAGAAGCATAATTATGATTAAAATCGCACCAATGGTTATTGCAAATGAGAATATATAATTTGCATCCCGTCAAATGGTAGTTTATGGTCACTACAGTTATCTTTCTCTGACCTTCCATCTGTTGTACATGTTGTTCAGGATTTAGACCAGTTAGTTGCTTGAACCTCCTCGGAGGACCTGGCTACCATTGGCCTTTTGTCTATTCCAGCCAGTTCTCTGTGATTGGTTTACCAAATGTTGTGGTATGTACTACCCTGTATTTGGGAAGTACATATAAAACTTCCTTTGCAGCTGTTTCTGTAAAATTAGATCTTGGCAGCAGCAGATTTTCTCTGACATTACCTTTGTTATCTTTAACAATAAATCTGACACCAATATAACCATATATAAAATATGTTGAGATCGCTATTGCATTTAAAACAATTCTTTATTTTCTTCATTTTCTTTTTCTGTTTTATGTCAGCTCAAATAGCTGCAGTGTGTACCAAGCACAACGTACTTCAACCAGAAATTTAGCATTATATTTCAGGCTTATTTCCAATTAAGGTTCAGGCACGCTGCCCTGAGCATACACCTCAGTTATCTGTCTGGGACAGTGATTAGTTGTTAGTGGTTAGTGACAGAGAAAATGGTGTCGAGGCCTTAAACCTACCCAATCAGCTGTTATTAACAAACCTTCGAGTCTCAAAGCCGAAGGATGTGCTGTCTGTCCAGGACAGTAATTAATTGCTAGTAGAGGTTAATACGAGAAAAGATGGTGTAGTGGCCATGCACCTACCCATTGAGCCTTTAAGAATTATCTCTGGGTTGGAGCCGGTACCAGGAAACAAACCCTGTACCTACTAGCCTGGAGTCCAACAGCTTAGACCTCTGTGCCATCAAATCTATTGTTTGTTTGGTCCACTTGTTTTTATGTTTATCTCCACCGGAGGTTCGGACACGTCACTCCCAGGCAATTTAAACTTTTCAACTTTATTTTGTATGCTTATATCCAATTACAGTAGCCAAACACCTACCCATTGGACACCCTCTGTGTTGGAGCTGGTATCAGAAGATGTACCTTGTACCTACCAACCTTGAGACCGATGGCTTAGACCGTTACATCATCAAGACAATTAAAAATATAGAAACATAAATAAATTAAATAAATTGACTAACATGGTGGTAGTTGCATATTTTTTTTTGTTTATATAAATAGAACATGAAAATGGAGAATGATTTGCATCTGGGATCATAACAATTTACAAGACATGCTTTGGTTGATTGAAGGTTTCTGCTTGTGTTGCCAGTTGTGTTATTTTGGGGTTGTTTTCTGTTTGTGTTTTTCAGATTGAGAATGAGTATGGCAGCTATTATGCATGTGATCATGACTATATGGACTTCTTGCAATACAAAGCTAAGACTATTCTTGGCCCCACTCAGGTTTTGTACACAACAGATGGGTCTGGTGAATCCTATTTAAAGTGTGGCACAGTGAAAGGGGCCTATGATACCATAGATTTTGGCTATACGTGTTCGTATTTTATTTCTTTGCTTTTATATGTCACTTTTAAAAGATCTTTTGTTTTTTAAAAACCAAGAAGGATGATAAATTGCACCCCGAAAACCACTTAGAAGGGATATCATACTCTAACAAAATTAATAATAATGACTACTGCTATTTATTGGCTCAGTTAGCTTCAGTGTAAAGATAAACAACCAATCATATTTCAGTGGACAAAAAGTGTGCTATGACATTCAATTTTAAAAGAATGCAATGTAAGTCTTTTTTTTTCTTTTATCACAATGAATTTGATTTTGGATACAAAGTAAAAAAAAAGTAAAGTTTGTTTTATTTAACGATGCCTCTAGAGCACATTGATTTTTATTATCAATGGCTATTAGACATCAAACATGATAATACTGACATATGTCTTTAGAGGAAACCTGCTGCTGCCACATAGGCTACTCTTTCCGATAAGCAGCAAGGGATCTTTTATATGCACTTTCCCATAGACAGGATAGTATACACCACAGCCTTTGGAATACCAGTCATGGGGCACTGGTTGGAACGGAAAAAAGCCCAGTCGATGGGTTCACCGAGGAGGTTCGATCCTGCGTCCGGGGCACCTCAGGCGAGCGCTCAACCGACTGAGCTAGATCCTGCCCCTCATTTTGGATCCAGTAAACTGGTACAATTGCAGTTAAAAAGTAAAATTAGAAGGATAATTTGTTTAGTTTAGGGGTGCAATCTTTTGCCAATATTTTGCCTTGACCAGGGTTCATGGGTATTGTTGCATGCGCTCCCTTCAAAATTGAGGGTCTGTTTTGTGGTGATTTCATTAACATTTTACATTAAAAAAAATTCATTGAGCTTGATTTCTCACAAACGTAAAAGCAATATCTATGCCCTCCTGTCTATGGGAGAAAGAGCATGGAAAAGCCTCTATTATCATCTATCATTTTCTAGATCAAGAGGGAAAACAAACATGTTGTAGATAATACGCATACCGATAGTTTAAAGTCTGATAACACATGATTGTGTGTTCTTTTACATATATTCATTCTTCTTACTAGTGACAGTCAATATAAGACATAGAATAACTTATAAGACATGGAATAACTTTAATGAATAACTGCTGAATAAGCAGTAAGCTGAGGTGGTTTTATATCAACATTCCTTTTCTTTAAACTTAAATTGTTTTATTTGCATAGTCCACTTTTCTTTCTCACAAGACATCTTAAGTTGGTTGATTGTTCATTTTAGCTGATCCGGCCAAGCTTTTCCAGATTCAGAGAGAATTTGAACCAAATGGACCTCTAGTAAGTTTCTTAGTTTGCCTGCACAGCACACTGCTGATTGACTTACATTGTAAACCATATGTCGTACTGCTTGGTGCAATTTATATGACATCTCTGAAATTATCAGTATTATCAGACTTCATCGTTATTTCTTTTATTTGAGCAACGGTACGAAATGGTTAAGCAATTAGAATAAATCATCCACATTCCATTTCTTTAGTTGTACATCATTTGACATCGATCAGTTGCTGGTGCTAATTAATGTTACCAAAAAAAAAAGAAGAATATTATATCTGCCTTTTTCACTTTGAATTTGGGACAAAGTTTAAAACAAAGTACTACAACTCGCGAGGTTGAGGTTGTTGCTGGGCATACATTAATAACAAAAACATTGAACAAAAATTAAAGTGTAGTTGTGCTTGTATTTTAACTTTAGGAAATGATACTATATATTGGGGGTGAGATATTGTAGCTTTAAATCTGTGAATAGTATGTTTATTAGATTTTACTTTTTTTAATTTGATTATTATTCTTATTATTATTATTATTATTATTATTATTATTATTATTCCATATGAAAATGTCTGAGTATTTCAATGGTTTTATATTGTAGGTGAACTCTGAATACTATACTGGCTGGCTGGATCACTGGGGAAATCAACATGCCCATGTAAACTGGGTTACTCTTTGCAAGTGTCTTGATCAAATGCTTAGTCTTGGAGCTAATGTTAATATGTAAGTTTACTACACTACGTCACCACATGCAGAACCTTGCGATCTGAATTCATTGGGTTTCAATGTAGGTAACTGTCAGATAGAAGCGGCTACCTTCAGTTGACATACTAAGCTGTACATGCTACCTGACAATCACACAGAAATTACCTGCACTTTAAATGAACTCTTATTTATCCCTATACAATAGTCACACTAACTAATATTTATCTTTTAACCTGTAATACCTCTGGGGTGATATTTAACAAATAATTTATATTTAGACTTAACTTTATGTTAAACTCTTCTTTTTTTTTAAACTTATAATGTGTTTTTGTTTACATCAGTTAAGTTTCAATTCTGATTTAAACACATATTATCACAGATAATTGACCTATTTGTTCACTCAATAAAATATTACCTGAAAAATGTACATTTGATTTGTCCCAATAATGTATTTTATTCATCCATAAATATAAACACCAAAGCACATGTATTATTGATGTTTTCTAAAACTAAGTGAATAGTGGTGACGGGCCATAATTCAAAATGTAGACCTCATGTTAGTAGCCAATTAGTCTTTATTTATAGCGATCAAGTAAAGGACTATAACTGGACACATTTTAGCATTGTTACAAAAATGCAAGAATATAATTATTATTTGTTGTAAAATTGTCATTTTCAGTGAGAGGACCTAAAAACTAAACACAAATATATTGCATTACTACAGCATTTAGATGTTTTATTTAAATCACTAGCAAGATTCTACTGGCTGCACTCTTTAACATGTTAGTAGGTTGAAATGGAATTTCCATCATTGTAGTACAGTTATATCCTCTTAGGTAATACAATATATAGGTTTGGTATCCCAAATGTATATAATTTTCATTTATAATCTATATTTAGAGCAATAAGTTTTTCTAAGTCCAGGATATTGTGATTTACTTCAGAAGACTAGTATATGTGCTGATGAGAGATTGCAGATTTCATTTAAATGTGATAATTTACTATTTTCAATTTTTATTATTGTACATTTTACTAAGTGTGTGCTTTTCTTTGTGTCCAGGTACATGTTTGAAGGTGGAACAAACTTTGGCTACTGGAGTGGTAAGTAACCTTTTCAATTATTGAATACATAAGTTACTTTTCTGGATGACTATTAAAATTATGGGATTAACTCTGTGTTTTGTCATTAACTATAATAATTGATCACAAAATTTGGGTTTACAGATGTTAAATTCTGCTGGATATGGAACACATTTTGTCATTACTATTGGATACTGAAGCCATAATTTTTAGTAGTTGTTAATTTCTGCGAAATAATGTGGGGTTGGATTATCTGTCTTAAGTGTGATTGTGTTTCAATCTTCTATTAAATTATTTCGAGTAATTTGCTTGGATACTTGCAGTTGACATTTAAAAGGCCTTTTACAATCTCTGTATTTCATACAGTCATTACACTGTTGATATAGAATATTATTATAAGAGTCTGTCTGCATTAACTAGTGTTTTGTCTTACCGTCTTGATATATAATTTGAATACTGTGTATTCTGTTACAGGGGCCAATTCACCACCTTATTTGCCTGTGCCTACGAGCTACGATTATGACGCACCACTCAACGAAACTGGGGACATTACTGACAAATACCTGGCAATCAGGCAAATTATATCAAAGGTAGCTTACTGTGAAATAATATATTTTTGTGGACATAGATCTTTGTAGTTTTGTGTAAAGTCTGATATTTGTGACATGTCCAAATGGACAGAGAGATGCAGGGTAATATACTTTACTACCCATATGGGCAGCGAGAAGCGGGGAAAGAAAAGTGATCTTGCCCGTGGGAAAGATAAGAATATCTTTCCCTAGATACGGTTTAATGTCAAACAGGTTTTGACATCACACTTGGTAGGCAACGACAGAAAACCGTCATAATGGAGGTGGGAGTCAATCAAAAATAATTTTGAAGTAAATAGTAGTTCTTTATTTTTTACTATTGAGTATTTTAGATAAATAACAATTACCATACTCGACATGTTAAGTACCCAGGGCATATGCAAAATTGTTAAAGGGGACACTTATTGCGAACTGGTATTTATTGGGTTATAGTTCAATCTATGCAAACAGGGAGGATTATTCAAATATATACAATATATTAAGAAAATATGCTTCCTTAGAACATGCATTGTCACTTCTTCGGCCCGAATTTAGTAGAAATATACATGTAGTAGGTTATAAAAAATGTCAATCTTGCTAACAAACGTATCTGCACAAATACCCATCTTCATGGTAACGTGACCCAATTCTGATTGCTGGAAGACCTGTTTTGATTTGCTGATTCATCTATCTAGTCATATGTTTGTACTTGTGTCATTACTTTTCAGTAAACTGGGATCAACTAAAATAATGATTAAAAGGATTCAGCCCTAGCCAATACTAAATATTCGTCTTTTTTGGTGTAAAAAAACAAGAAGTAATTTTCTTTTACACAGATCTTCAGGGCTCCATAATATGTCGAATTCGGTAAGTCCCTATTTAGCTCATATGACAATTATTTTTCTTACAATTCATCAAATGCAAAGAAATATGTAATGTTTTCATACTTTTCATCTCAGGAGTTCACAGTGGTTGAGATGACTGTGTCAGGAGCTCAAGGTTCAAAGGATTAATTAATTTCTGTAACGCAATATATACATAAATTTTAAAAAGTATTATAGTTGTGTGATACATTTACCATGAATTTATTAATAAACTGACCGTTGATTTGATTTTTAGTATTATCCATTGCCCCCAGAGCCAATACCAGCCAACACTCCAAAATATCCATATGGACCGATGGATATGAATCTTGTGAGTAAGAATTAAATCTCACCTAATACTTAATGTGTTTAGATATCTGTAAACTATAAAAGCAAGTGGTAAATTTTATGTGATGATTATTTTCCTTATCATTTCTTTATTCATTACACAAGGGAAATTATTTGAGGCAGTTGTATATAATACATAATATAAAAACAGTTGCCAGCCAGAGGTGGGGAAAAGCCCTTTTTCAACGGTCTGGGACCGAAATGCAATCTCTGGGACCGAAATAATTTTGTGGAAATCCATAGTTG
>JAUUEI010575014.1:5331-23950 GCA_032274625.1 Depressigyra globulus
CAAATTTCAACTGATGTTTAAGGCTCAGATTATAATCAAAATCGGCCTTAAGTAACAGGTCGCTTATCTTAGAATATGTCTCGTAATAGCTAAAAAAACGACTGAGCAAATTACCATTGGCATCATAAGTAGCTTGATTCAATTTCTCTTTAAGTTTAAATTGGTATTGTGTGTACCCTAGTAAAAATTTAGCGGATAATTTGGGCGAAAGACTTTGAATATACTTAGCAGACAGAGCATTGTTTTCCCATTTATGGTGAGCCTTATTAATATTAACTTGATATTCCTTTGACCCAGTAGTATCCCGACCAGCATAGCTTAACCTGTCACTGCCATGGTAAGAACTAAAAGTAAATTTACCTTTCTTTGTTTTTACACCGATTTTTGCATTAATATCATAAAGCCAATAGTTAGGGTCTTTAGCAACTAGACCTAAATACGATGACCTAGCAGAAACCATGTAGCTGATTTTATTCTTGAGGATTGGTCCTTCTAACTGTATGCGAGATGTAATTAAGCCTAAACCAATCTTACCATGCGTCTCTTTGACACTTCCTTCTTTAACTTTAATATCAATAACGGAAGCAAGTCGTCCGCCATATTTAGTAGGAAAATGCCCTTTATAGAAATCAACATCACTTAAGGCATCTCCGTTAAAAACACTGAAAAAACCGACAAGATGTGTAGCACCATAGATTGGCACATCATCTAATAAATTTAAGTTTTGGTCTGGGCTTCCACCTCTGACAAAAAGATTGGAACTGCCTTCTTGACCGATACTAATACCTGGAAATAAAGCCATCGATTTAAAAATATCATTTTCTGCTCCTATCGTAGGTATTTGCATCAACTTTTTTATAGGCATGGAGATTTTTCCGCTAGACTTAATTAATTCTTTCTCTTTACCCTTTACAACAACCTCACTGATCAAATTGGCTTTTTGCAGAAAAATATTAATGGTCGTGTCTCTAGAACAATCTAAAGCAATATGCACCGCTCCATAGCCTATGTAAGAAACTGTTATTTCTTGTTTGCCTTCAGGCAAGGCCATCGAAAAATGCCCTTCGCTGTTTGTATTTGTTCCGCTATTAGGTTGACTCGCAACAAAAATATTTGCACCTACCAAAACCTCATTATTAGCAATATCCATTACAAAACCTGAAACGGTATATTGCTGTGTGTAACCTGATAGTCCTTTAAAAAGGAACAAGATTGTCAATGAAAGTATTAATTCTATTTTATTCATAATTATAAATTTGGGTTACGCCCAATGAATTGAGTGTAACCCAATTTTTATTTACTTAATTGCAAGAGTTACTCGCTTCAAAATGTTGAGTATTATTTCTCACCTTACCATAATAGCGTGAAAAATGAACATTTGTAGCTGGAGTTCCAGTGTAACTTGTCCACTGCTGAATAAGCATTGAATACTGTATTCTCCAATTAGGTGAAGACCAACCCCATCCGCTTGGAAAACTATCTCCGTTCCAATTCACTCTATTTGTAAATTCAAACGATATTTCATCACGATTATTTCTCACCCACCTATTATACCAAGTTTTCCTCCGCGATTCAATTAAGGCTGATAATTCTACCCCATACTTGTAATAAATAACGGTACCCGAAGAATTTTTCACTGGATGCCAATATGCTCAGGTTCTGAAAAGGCTACCTACTTTCTTCTTATTAACTTGTTTTCCACCAGTATCCACCGCCAAGGATAGCGGGTTAAACCGACGTTACAGTTGACAAGTAGCGGACGGAAAGAGTGTGTTCCTACAGAATTAATAGAGATTATAAAAAATATAAATCCCATTTTGTGGAAGCCCACAAGTAACCTGTCGAAGCAATCGAAGATATGAAAAGATACTTGAGTATTTCAATTCATTTGCCTTAAAAGAATGGTAATGAAGCTACCAGCGAATCAAAGCAGTTCCCCAAGTAAAACCACTACCAAAGGCAGTCAAACAAACCAAGTCCCCTTCTTTAATTTTTCCAGCTTCCCAAGCCTCCGCTAATGCAATAGGAATAGAAGCGGCAGTAGTGTTACCATATTTTTGGATATTGCTAAAGACTTTTTCGTCGGGCAAGCCTAAGCGGCGTTGGACAAATTGGCTGATACGAAGATTAGCCTGATGCGGAATAAATAAATCAATATCCTCGATGCCTAGATTAACGGCTTCCAATGCTTCGTGTGTGACTTCTGGAAATTTAGTAACCGCCATTTTAAAAACAAATTGGCCATCCATGTAAGGGTAAATCATAGCGGTGTCAAGCATATGCTTATTCACAAAAAAGTTCCCATAATCTTTATTAGAAAAGTCCCAATCCGTGGCTGTTTCAAGCGTCTCGTTGTGGTAGCCGCCGTGCGAGCCAGGCACAGGCATGATTAATTTTTCGGCATATCTGCCATCAGAATGTAGTTTGGTGGTGAGGATTCCTTGTCCCTCTTTGGTGCTTGGCTGTAATACAACTGCACCCGCGCCATCTCCAAAGATAACGCCTATTCCTCGACCTCTAGTCGAAAGGTCTAGTGCCATGGATTGTACTTCAGCACCGACGACTAGTATGTTTTTGTACATACCTGTTTGGATATATTGAGCGGCCATGGACAGCGCATAGACGAAGCCCGTACACTGCGTTTTGACATCAACGGCTCCAATTTCTGTTTTGGAGATACCTAATTCTCGTTGCAATATTACACCAGCTCCAGGAAAATAATAGTCTGAACTCAAAGTCGCAAAAATGATAAAATCAATATCTTCTGCTTCTATTCCTGCCCTTTTGATAGCTATTCTGGATGCTTTAGCCGCTAGGGTAGCGGTGGTATCTTCACCTTTGGTGACCCATCGACGTTCTTTGATGCCTGTTCTTTCTTGGATCCACTCGTCGCTGGTATCCATGTATTTGGTTAGGTCTTGATTTGTGATGACATTTTCAGGAACGTGAAAACCGACTCCTGCTATTTTAGCGTATTGCATAAGGTTGTTTTTTGCGAAAGCTCACCTCATATCATCGCATCTGGAAGAAGCAGAAAGGGATTGCTTAAAAAAAAGTTTGGTAAGGGTGTCTATGTATAGGTCAATATACAGGAAACATGCCCAAAATCGTGTTTTTAGGGGAGATTGCCAAATAATAAGGCAAAGAAAACTCAAATTGATAGGAAGCGGACTAGCCGACAGGTATCTTAGACAACGTCCATTGCTTTCACTAGGAAAGTTAAGACAAAAGGAAGCGCCACCCAAAACCAGTTAGAGGCAAACATGAGCAATAAAACGATTGCAATTAAGGCGATAAGGAAGTAAATCCAATAAATTCCTCCTCCTTTAGATGTATTTGCATTTTCCATTTCTACGGTCTTTTAATTTAGGGCGAAGTTACGGAAGTTTATATTGCAATTGCAAAAATATATTCTATATTTGTAAAAAAATCGAGAATGAGTCTATTGAGTTTTGTGGTCAACACCTTCAAAATGAAGTGCCCTAGATGCCAAGAAGGTGATTTATTTGAATCCTCATCTTTTAATTTTGGCAAAAAGTCCTTTTATATGCCTGATTCCTGCTCGGTATGTGGTCAGAATTATATGCCGGAGCCTGGGTTTTATTATGGTGCCATGTTTTTGTCCTATATCATGACGGGGTTCTTTAGCATTATCTTCATGTTTGTAGTACACTGGTTTTTTGGACTCTCCCTGACGCAGTCTTTTGGAATTCTTGTATTAGTTTTAGCATTATTTTTTGTTTTTGTATTTCGGATATCCCGCTCCATGTGGATAAATCTAATGGTGAAGCAAGATCCAAATTGGAAAGATGTAAAAGGTGATTAAAGTTTGGTGCTAAAGGCTATTTTACCCACAGCTATTTTGGTCATTGGTTTTGGAGATTTTATGGGGGAGACGTCTAGCATGCCCAAACCGCTTATAGTTATTTGGGTAGTTTTCGTTATATTCATTTGAATCCCTAGTTCAATAGTTATCCCAATAGGGGCAACTATTCTGTCTTTAATAACGATAGTCTCTTTTCTGTATTCATAAGAATTATATTTTTTTAAACCTTCATTTTTGCGTTTTAGGTCGTCTCGTGTTTTTAGGAAACGGCCTTTGGCTATAGTAGCATGAAATCCAATTCCTTTTACCAGCTCTATAAAAGAATTCCTTTTCTCTTTAGGGTAGATCATCGTTGACAAAGTGATGGCACGCTTGGTATAGAAACCATCCGTTAAGCCTGTTTTTTGACTCTTGATTAGCTCTCTTGTCGTATAGGCCTTCGTATCAGGGAAGAAAAACCATCCTGAATGGCTGGGGTGATATACAACATGCTCTATATAATGATTCTCAATTCTGGAATACTTCATCACTCGGTCATCAACGTTTCCATAGCTTTTAAAACCAATTTGATTTTTAATTCTAATCTTTTTCATTGTGATGATATGATGGATACCAAACTCTTTGTCATTCGTAATATAAATGCCGACATATGGTCTGCTTTTCTGAGGGGTCGCTTGCGCAAAAATAGAACAAGCAAAAAAGAATAAGAAACTTGTAAATGAATATTTCATGTTAAAACAATTTTACTGTAAATGTATTAAATCTTCCCTCCTGAATAATCTGACTAGTGGCAAGGTCAAGCAAAGGTCATTGTACTCTGTTGTAAGTTGTTGATTTATAGTCTTTTAGTTGTAAGTTGTTTTTTAAAAAAGGTTTTAAGTAATCAACCCAAGGTCAGTTTATATCCACTCTCGGCAAGCTCTTCAATTCTTAAACTTGATTTGATTATATCTGATTGCGCAAGAAAAAAAAGTAAACGGTTGACACAAAACGGAGGCTTTGTAATTCTACAAAATGGGGTAGAGTTCGTTACAATGTATATTGTAATGCTTTTAGCCATTCTAGGCACAGGCCCAGGAAGATTAAGTTTAGATCACTTAATTAAAGGATTTGGAAAAAGGGCATAAGTATCGTCAGATGGTTCAATTACTTGATCATCAATTGAGTTTGCCCAATAATTTTCCCTTCCACAGCAAATGTAGCAAAATAATTACCCGTTTTAATACCCAAACATACAAGAATGATATCTTTTATTAGAAACTCAAAGAGGAAAAGTATAATTCACGACATATAAGAAAAGAGGATCATATTTTCATTATTCTCGACAATCTCCACATAATCCATAGAGATTCAAACTATGATGCGTTATTTTAAAGTCAATAAATTCCTCGACCATTGATTTGGTCTGTTGAATTCTAGGGTCACAAAACTCTTGAACTTTACCACACTTTGTACAGATGAGGTGGTCGTGTTGTTTATAGCCTAGTGATTTTTCAAAAAGCGTGATGTTATTACCGAATTGTTGCTTTTTGACTAAGTCCACTTCTACCAATAATTCTAAAGTATTGTATACAGTCGCTCGACTGACACGATAATTTTGATTTTTCATGTGCATGAATAGATCCTCCGCATCGAGGTGTCCTCCGAGGGTATATATTTCTCGTAAGATAGCAAATCGTTCTGGCGTTTTGCGCAAGCCTCTATTCATCAACGCTTGCGTCAAATGGTCAACTGCTTTATCTAAGATTACATTTTGCGTGGACATGGCTAGTGAATTTCAAAACTAAAACCATAGAATAGGGCTTTTGTTCAAGTCATAATCGTTTAAGTTGCATTGCTTTTTGTGATATTATTTCTTCCGCTTCATCCCACGCGTTTTTGGCTTGCCATATTTCTTCATCATTTTTTCTTTTAGCCGAATTTTATTATTGACCTTTTTGTTTTTGTCTTTCTTTTCATGAAAAGCACCTTGGCTTTCATAAGGAGCATCTTTTGGTCCTACAATAATATTTTTCATTCTGTAAGTCGGTAATTCTATTTCTAATAATACTTCCGAAATACTTACTTCTTCAGGAAAATCCTGTAGCGGAATGGCAAATTTCATTAGTGATTCTATTGCAGCTAAAAATCGTTCTTCTTTTGGCGTCGAAAAAGAAATTGCATTTCCCATCTTATCTGCTCTACCCGTTCTTCCTATTCTATGGATATAGTTTTCAGGAACTTCTGGAAGATCGAAATTGATCACATGAGATACTTGAGATACATCGATTCCTCTCGCTACAATATCAGTAGCAATTAGCATTCGGTATTCGCCTGATTTGAATTTATCTACAGAATTGAATCTATAATTTTGGGATTTGTTCGAGTGTATCACTCCTGTTTCGGCTCCATGAATGGATTCTATTTCTTCGTGTAAAAGGTCCGCTATTTTTTTGGAAGAACAGAAAATAAGCACTTTCTTAAAATCCCGATTTACATCCAAAAGGTGTTTAAGTAAATTGACCTTTGTGTTGAAGTTGGGCACATAAAAAACGGACTGAACGATATTTTCTAAAGGTGTGCCAACTGGAGCAGCCTCTATTCTAACAGGATAATTGAAGAAAGTTTCGATAACAGTCTCTACTTCCGTAGTCATCGTAGCAGAGAATAGTAGGTTTTGTCTCTTTTTCGGTAGGTGCGCTATAACCCTTTTTAGCTGTGGGAGAAATCCAAGGTTTAGCATTTCATCCACTTCATCTATGACAAATTTCTTGATTTTCTTTGGTCTAACCACACCTTTTAAAAGCAAGTCAAGCAACCGCCCAGGTGTGGCAACGATAGCATCACAACCCATATTAATTTCAGCAATTTGGTTTTTGATATTGGTTCCACCATAAGCACCCACTGCCACAAGGTTAGTATAGGTACTGAGTTTTTGAATTTCATCCACGATCTGTGCCACGAGTTCTCTAGTAGGAACAATAATGAGAATCTGCGGAAAACGATCTTTTGAATAAGTCCATTGGCGTAGAAGCGGCAATAAAAAGGCATAAGTTTTACCAGTACCCGTTTGTGCGATTCCAACAACATCTTTACCCGACATGATTACTGGAAAAGATTTTTTTTGGATGGGTGTTGGTGTTTCAATACCCATATCGTCCAAAGCCTTTAATAAATTCTTGTTTAAATTGAAATCGCTGAAAGTCATTAGTGAATTTTACACAAAGGTAGGTGTATTTTTGCGGAATAATGTTGTTTAAAAAAAACTTAGTGATGCTAACTTTCACTAAGTGTATTGGTGATAGACGCATTAAAATAGAAATCGATTAAACAGAAAATTATTGCTTTTCGGCCATGATGACATATTGATAATCCAAAGAATAATTATCAGTCAATAAACGCTTGAATCCTGCTCCCTCCAACATCTTTTCGACTTCTTGGTAAGTTGCTAAATAATTAGCAAAACCTTTTTTCGAACTATTTTCTTTTCGATAATCTACTATCAATATTCGACCACCCGTTTTCATCCCTTTCTTGAGCCTCTCTAGATAGGCTGTCTTGTCCTTGATATATCCAAAAGTATTTACGATGAGGATATCATCCACTTCATTTGGCTCCAATTCTGGATCCATTTTTTTTACCAGCCGAGTTTTTAGTTTTTGAGCAGATTCTGGCGTTAAAACCGTCATTTTGACCGAATCGATATAAGTGATAAAGCGTGGATCAATCTCTAATGCCAATACTTTTTGAGCTTTTGGCGCAAGCCGAATAGAAAAATAACCAGTACCAGCGCCTACATCTGCAATAGTTTTTTGGCTTACATCACCCAATATATCAAAGATTACATCTGGTTTTTGCCAGACATCTCGATCTTTGGGTTCGTAGGTTTTGACCAATTCATCAAAATCCCCTTCAAGCGTTGATTGCGATTGTTTTGGAGTACAGCTTGCGCAAAACAAGGCAAAACCCAATACAAAAACACCAATTAAGCTCCTTTTCTTCATTATCTCGAATTATTGAAAACCCCAAGGTACAAAAAAGATAATAAGGCAAGAATTGTCCTTCTCTTTTAATAAAGGATTAACACTTACTTCATTTTCACTTGCTCCGCTTGATAGACATTATATGCGGGGCCAGCCTTATGCACAAAAGCAATAATATGGCAATCATTCTCTTTCCATGCTGCGGGGACACTGAAGGTGTATGTCTTTTCTATGGTTGCCGTGGGTTGCCCCAAATCATCACCCGTATTACTAGAAAGCGACTTTCGGAATACATGTCGATGAATGTAATCTTCTACGACACCATCTGGCAAAAGCTGGGCATTCTCAATATCATCTTCCGTAAGTATGACCGTTAAATTCCATTGCTCCGTGGCATCTTCTACTGGTATTATTTTTACCGATACTTGTACCGTCCGATCCGCATCTGTATAATTGGAGTTTAGCTCAATATTAAGTTTAGGTTTTTTATCTAACTCATTTTGAATGAGTCCAGCCCAACTTTGCTTAGGCGCATAAATATCATCTGCTCCAAAATCATTTCGATTGACAATAGCAGAAGGGAATGATTGAGGATCCCCAAAAAGATCTGCAATAGCATCTCCATCAGATGTCCTAAAATCTACCGTGCTTTCCGGTAGTGGATTTGCGAAAAAACCAGTGTGTAAAGAAACCGCAATTAATCGCTCCCCATGAACAGATATTAAGTTTTGAATTTCGGCACTACCATCCGGACAATTATTACAACGGACACCTGTGAATTCCTCAATCAATACTTTACGTGCTCCAGCCACAGGCCCTCCTCCTCCTCCAGTTGTTAGCGCTGGAATTACAGGCGGGTTTTCTGTGCAAGAACCAAATAATAAAAGAAAACTCAAAAGAAATAATAAATTTTTCATCTTTCTATTTTTTTTAGACTAGTCGTCTATTTTTAATATTAAGGAGTCCCAAGTTGATCTGGAGACTGTTTTAAAGTAGCTTGCGCAAAAATAATAACGCAATTTTAAAGGTTAAAAAGAAGCACTAATAGTCAACTTCACACCGCTAAATGAAGGCTCAAATCGACACACACCTCCCGTACAAACGATTCCATCAACTTGCTTGACATAACTCAATCCAAAACGAGTAGAGTTCTGTGTGTAATAAACATCAGCACGTGGATAATGAATCATTTTTTTCTTGCCCGTTTTGCGATCAATCCTTGAAGCCTCGCCCGGAACCGTATTCAATAAATCAGATAAAGAAAAACTCCAGTGCGGTGCAATATTGTATTCCAATAAACCAAAAGCCCAACTTCCTGTAGAAGGTAATTCATCATGGCCGTCCTCCTTAAGTGTATTCAAAAATTGAGCTTCTACACGCAAAGATTTCTTTCGTGTAAATTTATACAAGTACTCCACAAATGGCGTAACCGTATGTATAATGGGCACTCCAGGCTCATTGTAAAATCGCTTAATATTATATTCCTGTAGCTGAACTCCCGTCGTTAGCACCCATTTGCGCTTATGTTTTATGGAAAAATCCGCATACACTTCTTGATACAACTGCTCCCCGTCTAAGTCTTGAACATTAGAATAATTCAATCCATAACTGGTTTTGCGATTGGGCGAATATTTAATATCAACTTGAATGCCTTGTTCGCCAAACTCTTGTGTAGCAGGCGCATAATAAGCGGTTAAAGCATAAGTATTTGAGCGCGCTAGAGGAGGAAGAAAGTTTAAAGAGCCTCTGTTCAAGGTGACAAAAGGATCAACCCTTGAATTAAAATTTTCAGTCCGCTTTCCTTCAACGATAATACCCAATCCACGCTGCGCATAGGTCAACGAAGAATAAATGACATTACCTGTTCTGTTTACTAATTTACCCAGGGAAGTTTCTCCTGTTCGACTGTGCTTAACGGCCAAAGGATCGTACATTACTTCATTCGTTTTGTATGCTCCTTCAACGTACCAAGAAAAATTCCCAGCACTCAAAGTATTATAAAGCGTAAACGAATGCGTATTATAAACGGCCCCAATGCTATCCGCTAAAGAGTAAGTCGAAATCGCCGAAACAATTCCTTTCATCGTTTTGTCCGCAAGGGTTTTAGAGACAATACCAAAACCAGGGCTAATCGCAAATTTACCCAAAGAATCTAATTGCATAAATCCAGAAATCGTCCCACCTTTAATCGTCGTCGGATAAAATTCAAATCTATTTTTTTGTTTGCCTGTAAAGGCAGTGACCTTCCAGTTCGGTGTCAAGTCATAACCTAACTTGGCCCCATAAAGCGCATTGTCAATCGCTAAGGCACGCTCCTCATAAGCTCGATAAATAATACCAGAACCGATTTGGTCATATATATATCCAGCTTCTACACTCAGCTTTTTGAGCTGCTTGCGCACAAACCACCGCCCGATTTTTTGATCAGAATAAGAGCCGTTGGGATCTATTAAATTAGAATTGTTAAACATGTCAAAGCGCAGACCTCCTTCAAAACCTTTGTAAGCAGTCGTCAGCGTAAACCAAGTGTCCGCCCCAAATTGTTGGTGATCATATTGAGGGGTATTTAATGCACCAATTGTAGAATCAGGCATAAAAAAGTTGGCATTTGAGACAATGCTACCACCCACAACCAATTGCTCTTGCGCATAAGACGCATATCCTATCGTCAGCAAAACAAGCAAGAATAGTATTCTTTTCATAAAAATAGATTTCGGCCTATTGACCAGTTTGGATTAAACCCTAAAAGAAGAGCTTTTGACAAGTTTCAGACGTTAATCAATGGTTAATTTACGTCAAAATGTTCAGACCTTGCGGCTAAAAGACTATATTTGCAGCATCAAAGTTAATAAAACTTTACTACTCATAATGCTTTGATTTTCTTTGAGTAGCAAATTTTAAAAGAAAAAACCAATGAAGCGACTAAATCTTCTTTTTGTACTTGTATTTTTTAGCTCTTTGACTGCTTTCGGACAAAAAGAGCAATTCCCAACCTCCGCTTTAGTTTATGACTTACAAGGTAAACGGGTGGATTTAGCTGACTTTGTCAAAAACGGGGAGCCTACTTTAATCAGCTTTTGGGCTACTTGGTGTAAGCCTTGTAAATTGGAACTGACGAATATGGCTGAGCTTTACCCAGAATGGAAAGAAAAGTATAACCTTGAAATCGTCGCTATCTCTACCGACAATGCACGTACACTCCCAAAAGTTAAAACCATTGTATCTCAAAAAAGATGGGACTACACAATCTTGAATCACCCAGGAAATGAGTTACAAACAGCACTTAACTTTATGACCATTCCTGAGACCTTCTTGTTGGACGGCGAAGGAAATATCATCTATAGACATTCAGGGTATGTCAGTGGGGATGAATATGAATTAGAAGAAAAACTAGAAGCGTTATTGAAAAAATAACATTCAGTGGTCGTAAAACCACAAACAAAGATATAATGAACATATCCGTATGGATGCCGCCTTTGGATTGATTCTGAAGGCGGTTTTTTTATTTATCCCAATCTCTGGATAGATAGAATCCGCAAAAACAAACTACTTCACTAAGACAACCTTTTCCGTAAATAGCTCTTCATCCTGGATGTAACTCACGATGTATTGACCAGCTGGAAGATGCCCAATATTCATTTCATGGTGTCGAGCGGGTTCTGTTTGCGAAAGCATCTTGCGCCCTAAAATATTGTAAACGATTATGTTAGATACTTCACTAGTTGATTGAAGTGTGAAATTGCCTCTTGTTGGATTGGGATATGCCTTTGGGGTTATTTTGGTAAAGCTAGTTTTGGGTTTAGCTGCAGGTTCATTGATAGCAGTAGGCATTCTATGGCACTTAGTTCCAAGGGAAACAACAACGGGGTCATCCAATATATAGCCCTTAGCTAATTCCACATGTAAATTTTGACCCATTGGAATTACGTCGATTTCCATTTCTTTAGACGCAAAACCGAGATAACTAAACGCCACCTGGTATTGCCCAATGGGTACCGTGATTTTATAATTTCCATTGAGATCCGTAGTGATTCCCTGTAGAATGTCACCGTGCTTAAACACAACGTTGGCGAAAGGTAAAGGCTCACCATTGTCATCCATCACCTGACCTTTGATGATGCCGACTGCTTGCGAAAAAGCCAAAGTCACTAAAAAAGTAAATATTATCGTCATTAAATATTTCATACTATTTTTTTTAATAAAAATTATTGGAAAAAAATATCTTGACCATTGTCCTCGATTCCTCAGTTCCCCAGAGTCCTTGTGGAAAAAACGAAATCATTCTCTGGAATGCTGCTTGCTTGTAAAACTAAAAAGTGAAAAAACCGTTATAAATCGTGCATTCAGCTAAAAAAAACTTTCATTTTGCAAAATATTAGTTTACAATATCCAACTTGGTATTTACTCCTTTGTATAGGACTAGGTGTGTTATTCGCTTTTGCCCTCTATTTTAAGGATCGTTCCTTTCGGGAAAAAAGCAAAACAATGAATCCTATTTTAGGTTTTTTACGCTTTCTGAGTGGAACCTTAATTAGCTTTTTGCTCCTGAGTCCGTTGATAAAATCACTCGAAACACGTACCGAAAAACCAACCATCGTCATCGCCCAAGATGCTTCAGAGTCTATCGGGTTGTCTATGACTGATGCTCAAAAAGCCGATTATCAAAAACAATTGGAAGGGGTTAAAGCTAAATTTGGAGAAAAATTTCTAGTCAAAACTTATAGCTTCGGTGAACGAGTTCGAGATAGTTTAGATTTTAGCTTTGGGGATAAAGTGACCAATATTTCCGATGTGCTACAAACCATCTATGACGATTATAGTCACCAAAATCTAGGGGCAATTATCCTCGCCACTGATGGTATCTATAATGAAGGTAGCAGCCCTAATTATTTGACGAGTAAGTTAGCTGTACCGATTTATCCCATTGCGCTTGGAGATACAACGATTGCCAAAGACCTTTTAATTCGTCAGGTATTGTATAATAAAATTGCGTACCTCGGAGATAGAATGGAAGTCCAAGTTGATATTGATGCTAAAAACTTGGCGGGAAAATCAACAAAAATGTTGACCTATATTGTAGAAAGTGGAAGCTTGCGCAAAATAAATGAACAGGTTGTTGTTATCAATAAATCCAACTTTTTTAAAACGGCCAATGTTATTTTGCCCATGGATAAAAGCGGTGTCCAACAGTTTAGATTTCGTTTGACAGGTTTGGATGGAGAGGTGAGTAAAGTGAATAACACTCGTGATGTTTATATTGAAGTGTTGGACTCTAGACAAAAAGTTTTGATTTTAGCGGAAGCACCACATCCGGATTTGGGTGCGATAAAGCAAAGTCTTTCCACCAATAAAAATTATCAAATAACCACAAAGCATGTAGGTGATTTTCAGGAGCCAATAGCAAAGTATGATTTAGTCATTTTGCATCAACTTCCGTCCAAATCCCACACAGCAGAAAAGGTATTGAATGAGTTAAAGTTGAAGCATATTCCTCATTTGTTTGTGGTCGGTTCTAAATCTAATATTAATAATTTTAACCGGGTTCAAGACTTAATAGCCATCCAAGGTTCGGGACAGAAACCAAACCTAATCCAAGCGGTTTTTAATGACCAATTTTCAATATTTACAGTAGCGGATAAGGTGAAGCAATCTTTGCCAGACTTTAATCCAATGTCTGCGCCTTTCGGCAAATTTACGGCTTCTCCAAATGCACAAACTATTCTATATCAACGTATTGGAAAGGTTAAAACAAAATATCCTCTTTGGACAATAGGGGAGTCCGATGGAACGAAGACGGGCGTTATCGCGGCCGAAGGACTTTGGAAATGGCGCCTTTTTGATTATATGCAAAATCAAAATCATGATGTCTTTGATGAATTAATGACGAAGACCATTCAATACCTTTCGGTTAAAGAAGATAAGCGTAGATTTAGAGTGAATATCGCCAAAAATCTGTTTAAAGAAAATGAACCTATTCTATTAAGTGCAGAGTTGTATAATGAGAATTATGAATTGATTAATGAGCCAGATGTTAGTTTAATTATTAAAAATGAAGAAGGCAAAGAATTCCCTTATTCTTTTACCCGAAAGGGAAGTAGTTATCGTATAAATGCAGGCTTTTTTCCAGCAGGCCAATACCAGTTTAAAGGTAAAACCGTCTTTGATGGAAAAGACTTTGAATCTAGTGGCAAGTTTTCTATTCAGGAAATACAATTAGAAAAATATGCCACCACGGCGGACCATAATATCTTGAAATTGGTTAGTCAAGATTTTGGTGGGCAATTGGTCTATCCAAATAATATCAACCAACTCGTTGACATTATTAATAGCAAAAATTCGGTTAAATCTATTTTATACCAAACCGTTCGGAATAAGCCCATTATTAATTTAAGATGGATTTTGGGTCTATTAATTTTACTGTTAGCAGTGGAATGGTTCTTTAGAAAATACTTTGGAGGATACTAATATGAAGGTACAATTTCTTGTTTTAATTTCTTGTTTTGTTTTTGGCTGTCAGCCACCTACGGTCAGTAGCGCGAATGCAAAAAAAAATATTGTTGATTCTTTGGTTGGTCACGCCCTGACAGATTCAACAAGGAGCATTGACACTGTTCAGGTCGCAAAAGCTGTTCCAATGGATAGCTTACCTATTGATGAAGTTGTTTTGACGAAAGTCAAAAAGGCACCAGAAAAGAAAGTAGAAAAAAAGAAAAAGACGTCCATGCAGTCTAATGTGTTTGATTTGAAATACATCACGGGAAGATTTGATTTTCGGAAGCATCCAGATTTTGTACGATTGGATGATAAGTACTGCGCTTATAAAGATATGTATTTACGGAAGGAGGTCTATGCTGCTTTTTTGAAAATGCATCAGGCAGCTAAAAAAGAAAAGATAAATTTAAAGATCAGATCCGCAACACGAAGCTTTTATTCCCAACGCCGCATCTGGGAAAATAAATGGACTGGACGAAAAGCATTAGCTGGCGGAGAGAATCTAGCCAAAACAACCAAAAGCTCATTGATGCGGGCAAAAAAAATCCTCCGTTATAGTAGTATGCCAGGGAGTTCACGGCATCATTGGGGTACAGATGTGGATTTGAATGATCTCGCCAATTCCTATTTTGAATCAGGTCGAGGGTACAAAATGTATCAATGGATGCTAGGCAATGCCCACAAGTTTGGGTTTTATCAAGTCTATACCAAGAAAGGCCCCAAACGCACGACGGGGTATAACGAAGAGCGTTGGCATTGGACGTATCTGCCGACTGCTAAAAAGATATTGGATATAGCCAAAGTGCAGTTGAAGGACGAGGATTTTCATGGTTTTCTAGGGGCAAATACTGCATCCAAGATTCACATTGTGAGCGATTACGTTTTGGGAATCAATCCCGCTTGTCTGTAATAAAAACCCCTAAAATCAAACATCTAATTTTTTTTAATGTATAATAGGTAGTTTTTAGGTTTTTTCTTTGTTTTTAGGAATAAAGAAACCTACCTTTGCCGTCGATTTATTCAGAAAATCAATTTAAGATGACTATAGCTTTTTTAAGCACTATCTTTCCAATTTTGAGCTATGTCGTTTATGGTTTGATTGGTCTAATGACTTTGATGTATCTAGCATCGATATTTAGTCAGAAGCGACCAAAGACTATGGCGACTGGAGCGGTCAAAGTTTTGAAGAAAGGTTTTGATATTCCTGTGAAAGGTATGCCTACAGGTGAAGTATCCGATGTAACTGTTTCTAAGTTTGCTGTTCAACCAAAGAATTTTCCATACATTTTTCCGATTCCAAAAGTTATGGTAAAAGTAGGCGATCAGGTAAAAGCAGGAGACATCCTATTTTATGATAGGGACAATCCAAGTGTGAAGTTTGCAAGTCCTGTGAGTGGTCAGGTGATTGATGTGCATCGTGGTGCGAAGCGTTCGATAGCAGAAATCATTGTGGAGACTGATAATAATCAGAATTATCGTTCGATTAATTCCATTAATATGGATTCGATTTCTAGAGAAGACTTAGTGAGCTACCTTGCGGAAAATGGTGTTTGGCCGATGATTAATGAAAGGCCTTATGATGTCATCCCAGCTTTGGATACAGTTCCAAGAGATATTTTTGTAAGTACTTTTGATACCGCTCCTTTGGCTCCTGATAATGGAAAGATTGTGGCAGGGAAGGAAGCTGCTTTTCAAGCGGGTTTAAATATTTTGCGCAAGCTGACATCCGGTAAAGTTTATTTGGGATTAGATGGTCGTGCTTCAAATGTGAGCGATGCTTTTGCGAAAGCAGAAGGAGTTGAAAAAAGATGGTTTAGCGGATTTCACCCAGCTGGAAATGTGGGTGTTCAAATACACCATATAGCACCGATTAAGAATGGCGATGATAAGGTCTGGACGTTGGGCGTGCAAGAAGTAATTACGATTGGAGCTTTGGTGTCGGATGGAAGGTATGATGCTTCAAGAGTTGTGGCGATTGGTGGAAATAAAGTAAATAAACCTAGATATGTGCGTACTTACATGGGCGCGAATATCGGCGAATTATTGGGCGGAGAAGGAACTGATGGACGGATTATTTCTGGAGATATATTGACAGGAGAAAAGAAAGTTGCTGGAGAATTTTTGAACTATAAGGATAATCAAATTTCAGTTATTGGTGAAGGAGATTATTATGAAATGTTTGGTTGGATGGTACCTTCTAAGAAGGTTCCATCTGTTTCGAGAACTTATTTTCAAGGTTTATTTCCTTCCACAAAAGAGCAAGAAGTGGATGCTAATTTCCATGGAGAAGAAAGAGCTTTTGTGATGACTGGAGAGTATGAAAGAATGTTGCCAATGGATATTTTTCCACAGCATTTGATGAAAGCTATTGTCACAGCGGACTATGAAAAAATGGAGGGCTTAGGCATTCATGAATTATCTGAAGAGGATATTGCTTTATGCGAATTCGCTTGTACTTCAAAGCAGCCTTTGCAAGAAATATTAAGAAAAGGATTGACTGAATTATACGCGGAGTAATCCCTTTAAAAAACAAAAAGAAAAACAATATGGGTCTTTTAGATTTCTTTAAAAAGATCGAGCCAGATAAAAAAGAGTCGGGTTTTTTACACACCTTGTACGATGGCTTTTTTACGTTCTTGTTTGTGCCGAATCACCGCCCTTCAAAAGGGGCACATGTGCATGATCATACTGACTTGAAAAGAACCATGATATTTGTGGTTTTGGCTTTGGTTCCTTTGTACATTTTTGGAATGTTCAATGTGGGGCATCAGCACTATTTATCCTTGAACGAATACACGGGAATAGGTGACGGTATCGGTGCAAAGTTTTTGTACGGTGCTATAAAGGTATTGCCTATTTATGCCATTAGTATGGCGGTAGGACTGGGTATTGAGTTTTATTTTGCCTACAAGAAAGGACACGCAATAGAAGAAGGATACTTGGTGACAGGTGCTTTGATTCCTTTGATTATGCCAGCTAGTTTACCTATTTGGATCTTAGTATTATCAATTATTTTTGCTGTTATTATTGGTAAAGAAGCTTTTGGTGGTACAGGTATGAATGTGGTTAATGTGGCTTTATTGGCTCGTGTATTTGTATTTTTTGCTTATCCTGGCGCTATTTCTGGTGACTCCGTTTGGGTGGCTGGAGCGGTCGATGGATATGCCAGTGCAACACCTTTAGCAGTCGCTCAGAATGGTTGGGAGGCAGTCACACAGTCTTTTACAACAGAACAAATGTGGTGGGGTCTGATTCCCGGATCTATCGGGGAAACATCTAAACCTTTAATCATATTAGGCGCAATGTTTTTATTATTGACTCGTATTGCTAGCTGGCGGATTATGTTGGGTGGTGTCATTGGTATGGTATTGATGGGCTTAGTCTTTAATGGCTGGGGAGTGACCCCTTTTATGCAAGTGCCTTGGTACTATCATTTTTATATGGGTAGCTTCTTATTTGCAATAGCATTTATGGCAACAGACCCTGTGACCGCAGCATCTACGAATAGAGGAAAATGGATTTATGGTCTCTTGATAGGAGCCTTTGGACTCATCATTAGAATTTTTAATCCAGCCTATCCAGAAGGGTGGATGTTGGCAATATTATTAATTAATGTGTTTGCGCCACTGATTGACTATTTTGTCCTTCAGTCCAACATGAAAAAACGTTTGAAAAGTGCATAATACAAGCTACACAATAAAATTTACGGTGATTATGACAATCATCGCAGGGCTGATTCTATCGGGCATGTTTTATGCGACCGAACCTATCGCCAAAAAGAATGCAGCTGTCTTCAAGAAGCGGGCAATTCTATCTTCTATCGGTTCTATGTTGGAGAAGCCGCTTGCGCAAATGTCAGATGATGAGGTGCTAGAATTATTTAATACTAAGATGGAACAAAAGGTATTGAATATAAATGGAGAAGTAGTACAAACTGAAATAAAAGCAGAAGATTTAAGCCTTTCAGCGGAAGCAAAAAAAGACGAGGCGAATCGAAACTTACCACTGTTTACTTTTGATAGCAAAGAAGGTAAAGTAAATATTATAGCTGTTTATGGTAATGGTCTTTGGGATAAAGTCTGGGGATACATTGCTTTGAAAGCGGATAATAAAACAATAGCTGGAACTTCTTTTGACCACAAAGGCGAAACACCTGGACTCGGAGCAGAAATAAAAGATGATCCGACTTTTAGTTACCGTTTTATAGGTAAGACCATTATGGATAAAGCAGGAAAATATACTTCTGTTCAAGTGGTTAAAAAAGTGAATAATGCAGCGCATGAAGTAGATGGAATTGGAGGAGCAACTTTGACTGGTAACGGTGTAAGCGAAATGTTAA
>JAUUEI010575126.1:0-11055 GCA_032274625.1 Depressigyra globulus
AATTGTTCATGATGAATCTGGTATGTGTTTTATGATGCAGAGTCACACAATCATAATTGATATAACTCCACCAACACGTGGCACAATTCAGATACATGGTGCCGTAAATGAACAAGTTATGTACTCAAACACGATCAATCAGCTAACAGTCTATTTAAATGGGTTTCAAGATAAAGACAGTGGTATCAGGTTTTGTGAGGTAACTTTAGTGGAAGGACAACACTGTACTCGTGGTAATCAGTTACAGGGGACTTCAGAAAGAGAGATAGCAACACAATGGCTAATTGATGACAACATGACTGATTTTAATAATATATTATTGAAGCGAAACCAAGTGTACTATATTTCAGTAGAAGCTCACAATGAAGCTGGTCTTAAGACACTTGTTGTTTCCAAGCCAATCAAACTTGACGAATCGCCATCATCTGCTGGTACTCTTCGTTCTGGAGCCGATTGGAAACAATCGATATATTTCCAAAGTGAAACTGATGTCATTCGTGCAACACTGACCATTTCTCGTTATGAGCATCCAGGTGTGTGTGAAAGTCATATGGCTCTAAATACACCCCATGTCATCGAAAACGAGGAATTTTCAAAAGGCACTGTGATACGGAAGTCAAAACAAATATACTTGTTGTTGCAACATGATTCATCACTCAAAGCAATAGGCAAGGGAGCAGTCTCTTTTAGACAGATAAAGCTAGTTGATGGAAACTACACTGTTAGTGTTAAGCCTGCTACTGGGATAAATATATACACGGGATTAAGTTACACATCCCAAAACAACTATGTTGACCCATGACATTCGGTTGATGTTTTTAACGCAATAGAAACCAGTCATTGTTTCGAGAATTCATCATCATGTTATGCCGATCATACGCGTCCGTTTATTAACTCTGGGTACAATTTTGGTGTTCTTCTGCATCAAGGTAATGATACAGCAAAAGCCAATGCTGGAATAGTGTGGGTTCAAGATAGATTTCAGTTGCAATCTTATACAATTGAGTTAGATTCAGAGGTAGAAAACCATGAATTCATATTTACGCTACAGAATAAAACGATTCTGTCGATGCCAAGCTGGGATGTAGCATTCCTCGTAAATGGTCAGCAGGAAGCAGAGTTTAGTGGTTTGGCGCTAGACACTGACACCATCAACTTGGACATTTTTACATGGAATAACCATCACTATATTCCCCCCATTGTGGATCCGTTCCATCCATGTAAGACTGAGGCCATGATTGCAAAAGTCAGAGCACCGAAACATGAGACACCTTTCTGCATGTATGGATCTCCATTTGTTGATCATGACAGTGGACTGAAAACAATATGGATTGGTTTGTCTGACAGTAAGAACAACACTGCAAACGTTGTTCCGCTTCAGCAATATATCTCGTTCTGTACTCCGTGTGACAAATCTTGTGAACCAGACTGTCATGATAAGTGCCAGCTTCCAAGAGGTCTTCTTCCAATGACTTTAGAGCTACAAAATATCACGCTAATTCCAGCCAGCTTAGATGTCCAACGTAATGAGACTGATTCAACTAATCTTGGAATGAATGTGAACAACAGGAATTCGTCTACTGATTTCTCCAAATATCATTTCCATACCTACTTTGTCGATATTAAAGTAGAAAACCATGCAGGCTTGGTAACATATTCCAAGTCAGACGCTGTGCTGATTGATAATACCCCACCACATATTGATGATGTGACATGTTTGGATCCCACTCAGACTTCGGATGAGCCCATTGAGTTCCTCGGAAACAATAACTCTGTCAGTGTCAAGTGGAATGCTGGAGAGGATATCAGTGCCATTGTTTCCACATTTGTAAGCATCGGTACAGCCTTTGGTCAACGGGATATTCATGGAGACATATTTGTGTCTTCTAATACATCATTAACAATTAAAGGTCTCAGTGGAAAACTTGTTCACATGCATAAATATTTTGTGAACATTAGAGTTGAAAATGGAGCTGGACAGACAACTGTGAAGTCGTGTAACTTTACAGTGGATATACTTCCTCCAGACACAGAACATGCTGCTGCTCATTCCATGTTTCTTACATCCCAAAACAACAGTAATGAAGCTGTGGAGATAACAAACTACACAGATAGGATTGGCCTCAAGTGGGACGAGAACAGCGTCATAGGAGCACAGTATTATGGTAATTGTTTATCTTATATTTGTGGGGTTTTTGGTGAAGCAAATGTATTAGAATGTTGCATGTGAACAAAGCAACCGTATATATCAAGAAACCTACAGGTTTTCTCCTATCTTGAGATCTTATCTGTAATATTTTAAATGTTTAAGATAACTTGCTTTAGTTTTATGCATTTGCAATTGTATAACACATTATTTTGAGGGTTATTTTGCCTAAATTGTAAACACATATATTATTTGTTGTTACCCATTTGGCTTGGGCTATTTTAGTCCTCTTATATGTTTGTTGTATATATTTTTAATATTTCTATTTTAATATAATGGTTTTAAAATATCAAAAACAAATCGCTCATTTACTAATTGGTTAAGAAAATGATATGTGAGATGACCTAATGCTTCTGTTTTAGAATGGAAAATTGGAAGTTCTTTGGAGCAACAGGACATTTTCCCATTAAAGAGAATTGGAACGAAAGAAACAAAAAGTGTTGGAATAGTGGATGGTGAAATGAGACTGGATGGACTTCAGAGCAACCCAGATCTTGGGGAATTCTTTGAACGAAATATGACAAATATTAAAAATATGACACATGTTAAGAAGAAAAAGTATTTCAAGTTAGAACCCGGTCGATGTGTTTACCAGACTGTATGCTGTCAGCAGATCGCACTTACAGAGCAAAATTCGGGCCAAGCCATCATGTATTAAACGTGAGTACCGAAATTAATTATCTCAATTAAAACCTAACGTCTTTTTTTTACTAATCATAGATATAACATGAATATGTTTGCTGGTTGTTGTTTTTTGTTGTTGTTTTTTGTTTGTTTTTTTTAAGCGGAAAGGGCCCAGTGCTGATGTCAATCTTATTTTATGTTAATAACTTTACAAATAATTTTCGATTGACCCCTTTTGTAAATAATCCTCTTTTGGAATTACTGGATCCACTCGTTCTGTCTGGATAGATTGTGTTGTTGATTGTGGTTGTGCTGGTGTTTTGGTGTAAACAACAATTAAACGAGAAACCAACGAAAAACACTAACGTTATTTAAAATGTAACATATTTAACAAATTTAAGTTATGTTTTTTCATATTCGCAAAGAATCTACTATGTAAGTATAAATAATAATGATTAAATCGTAAGTGTTTCTGGTTTATTTAATGTAATGTATTTTCGATGATCGTCTTGGAGTAGCTGTCATCATGTAGATGAGGAACCTGATAGCTGTTCACGGAAACATCATGAACTTATCAAATCCCCTTCGACTCTTCCTAAGACCTTATGCAGAGATATGATTTTGATAACAGTTTTGTCGTTTGGATTCCTAAAAGACTTAAAAATAACATTCCTGTCAGGAACTCGTCAATATCTTCTGTTTTCAACACTTGTCTTTGTCAGTATACACTTGGAATCTTCAACAGCAGAACAGCTTGAGACGTTATAACCTTATTTTCCACATACTCAAATAAAGCAACAGCTACACTTCGTTATCTGATTAATGTTTAATAATGCCTCAGGATAAAAAAAAATGTTTTGCATACACAATGAAATGAAATTCTAGAAAGATAAAACAAAGCAAAAACAATCAAAATGCAATACAGTTTTCAATCAACTTGTTACTTTTTGTTTGTTCTACAATGTTCTATTTAGTTAACAACTAATATTAAAACATTATATAATGCTTTCCTGAATACTTCTGATTGCAACACATAATAACTTCGAAAAATCTGGTTATCAAGTTAGATAACATATAGTTCTTCAAAAAGTAAACGTTAGACATGTCTGCTATGCACAGCTATATAGTATAAAGTTTCACCTGTTTAGGCTGAATATGTACTTCTGACACCATTGTCCACCATAATACGCTAGCTTAAGCTTGCAGTTGGCAATTGCTGGTGTCCAATGAGCATTTGCTGTTTAATATCAGTGCCTGCCAGCGTAAGCCTTTCCCAAGTTAAACTTTGTTGAACTTTCGAGGTGAGCACTTGCAATTCAACCTGTTAGAAGTAGCCACACTTCATGTCATGACAGAGACAATGAAATAGGGCGATGCCTGCAAGCCTCTGCGAGTTAATGCTGGTGCCAGACCATCCACTCAGCGATGCATAACAGTAGTGGCAGAGTATGACATAAGGGAGGCGTGACCTGGCTAGAATGCACCTCTGATCTGAGTGACACATTTTTTATCACAGTCACAACCATATATATGCACAAGGCAGAGTCAAACGAGTATTTTGGCAAGGTCATGAGTATTTCCGTGAACTACTATCAATTACTTCGTCCATTGGAGGACTGTTACTCTAAGTCGATCAAGCGGGTGCCATAGCCCAGTGGTACAGTGCCCGCCTGATGCACGTTAGGTCTAGGATTGATCCCCGTCAGCTAGCCACTGGGTTTTGTTCTCGACGTAATCATGCGTCCGACGCCGATATAACCGCATTTACATTTGTAAATTAAAATGTGTTGAGTGCGCCGTTAAAAAAACAAAAAAAACAAAAAACAAAAACAAACTAAGACCATCATATAAAATATGTAGCATCCCTACTGCATCACTTTTAGGAGGATCACTTTCTGAGCAATTTAATATCCAATTAAAGTCCTGGGCACACCTCTGATTGCAGTACTGTCTGTCCAGGACAGTGATTAATTGTTAATATATGTTAGTTAGTGAGAGAGAAGAATAAAACCAACCAATTGAGCCCTTACAAACTTACTATGACTTGGAGGCAGTACCGGGCGCGAACATTTTTATTATTGGGGTGCGATATAACTTATTTATTTCTGCATTGATTTAAAAAAAAAAATACATACAAAAAAGGTATTGTGTTTATTTCATTTGTAATGACACAATGTACATCTGCAAATGAAGAAATACAACTAGATATTGCACAAACTTAACGAATATCGTCTAATGCATTACACAGGTGTAACCTTTATTTTAACACTGGGGCACTGGACGAATGTGTGCTCGTTATTTAAACAGCTTTCTTTTGTAAAAATAAAGTGAAAATGACGAATAGTAAATTACGTGTACTCAACAGTCTTTAGTGTTCATTTATAAGTAATATTCTGGAGATTGTTGCTTTATTAGGGTTAATAATTAAATTGTTGATTTATTACAGGATTCAAGGACAAAATTATTGAGATGGGGAAAACGCGTCTTTTTGTGAATGCTAATGGAGAAGTGTTTGAAGAAACCTCTACAAAGTTGAATCTACAGCCTGAAATTACATTTGATGTTGATGGTATGTATCCAAACGAGTATTTAATTAAAATACATTTACATATAGTCTTAAATTCCTCTAAACAGAGGGTTGTGACATACAAATACATTTGATTACATAACCCCCCACCCACCCACCCATAGATTAAGACAAATAAATTATTGGTTGATAAATACTGTATTCATCCAACCATGCATATCCATGACCATTTGAATACGAGCAGATGAAGGCTAATGCAATTGCAGTTAGCTCATGCTGTTGGTAGCTATAAAGTATTGTTTACATTTCAAAATATGTAAAATAGATACCATTTTCACCGTAAATACTTTATATTGTGCTGTCAAGAATAACTGATGGATAATAAATAAACTAATAAAAACTTAATCGGGAAGGTTGTGAACAGTAACACTAAGTTTCATCGGTCAGATGTTTAGAAGAGACATCCAGAATTCGTCTCTAATTTGAGATTTATTGACAGTTATGTATAGCATGCATTATCAAATCAGAATATCCTGAGCGACAAGCGGGGAGGGGGATTCCTTCACAGGACATTGGCCGACACGAAGCACAATGACCCATTACATGCTTTATAATACATTGAAGATCTTAAGATCACAGATTACCTTTCATTGATTTACCCACCAGAGTTTAAATAATATAAACCACAAAAAGTAATAATTCTGTTTCATACCTTGATCTGTATATAGAAATTCAAATCGACGCTGGTCATCATACAAAGCTGTATGATAAAAGGGATGACTTCAACTTTCCAATAGTGGGGTCAGATATGCTCACCTTTTGCGTTGACCTGATACCATCACTGTTTAGGCAGTTATTCATGAGTGCATGTTATCACAGCTGTATGTCTCTGCTGAGCTGGCATGTGCACATGTGCACAGAAGTTGTGAAATGTAGACAACCGCTGGAGCAGAAGGAATTGACTATTGGAAAGTTGAAGTCACCCCTTGTATCATACAGCTTTGTATGATGGCCAGCTTTGCTTGTGTCTGCCGGCCTTTGTACAAAAACAAATGGACTAGACAGCTGTATACTATTCTTATGACGGGTGCCACCGGTGGGGCAGGGTATGCTCACCTTTCGCAAACACCTGATATCATTCTTTAGCCAGTGAATCATGAGTGCAGGCTATCACAGCTGTATGTGTCCAATGAGCTTTGTCCTGTGCAGCTTTACAACATCCAGTGAGACTGGCAGTCCTAAAAGCGATGCATTAGGGATGACATATCTTTTCCATGATCGTCTTGGAGTGACAGTCCTCCCATGGTCGAGGCACTTGATGGTGGTTCATGGAGACAATCGTAACCTTGACAAAATACCCTTTTGACTCTGCCTTGTGCAGAGATACAGTTTTGATTACTATAACGGTTTTGTCGTTCAGATTATGGCTGTTTAAATTGGGAGAGATTTGCCGGAAATGGATAATGTCTGGATGGGTAGAACTGTGTGCTGACCATTTTTATTCCTCAAAATCAAACACGCTTTTCTTAATAATTCGTTTCCAGGTATGGTTTGATGTATTGCAAAAATCAGTTATATAATTAATAATTGGAATTTTCACATAATCCTGCTATAAAACCAACTTTATATACTAAGGCCCATGTAGGAGATGACCCAGAAAGTATAGCTTGTTTAAACATGTATATCTATTATTGCCTCAATAGAGGTAACACCAATTAGTCCCAGGCATATATCTATTCTAACTCTATCTATTCTAAAGGCAATTTCTAAGACTAACATTTAGCTTAATATTTAAATGGTTATGTCGTCCTAAGGATATACTTTTAAATGATGTTATTTGTACGTATTGCAGATTGAAATCAATTCGACAATTGCCAGTTGCTCGAATACTGAATTATCGGATATATTCTTGTACTTGAATTAAAACTCATGTTCCTTTTTGTTGTTGTGAATTGTTTAAAGTTTCAATGTCTCCTTTCCATTTTATAATATCATTTCTTTTAATACCTCTGAACATTTCTGCTATCAAGGTAACACAGATGACCGACTCGATCAAACGAATTAAACTAAGTCAGGTTTGTAGTATTTTGTAAGTATGTTCGTTTCGTCCCCAACGCTAAACGAGAATGGCGAGAATATCACTTGCAGCCAAACTGTTTAACAAAGAATGGGCTATAATGGAAGATACAGAACGTGTCTGATCTGTTCTAAATACTTAAGTTTAAAAACTTATAGATAATGTACTTTTAAGGTCGATAATGATAAATGTGTATTCTATACAGTTGATCAAGGTGGCCTCTCAGTTGGAGTCCTAGACCAGAAAGATGTCCAGAGTTTGTATGGATCAACTCCTTCAGCAGAGTATCGCCCATATATAGCAGAGCCGGACCTCACTTCAGATCAGCTGTCACGCTTTCTAAGACACAGGTGGTTTTATTTTACCTTTCGGAGAAATCTTTTAAATTTACATTCTCTCCTCTATCGTCTAACATTGTTTACTGATACAAAATATAAACACAAATACACTTAATGAACTCGCTAGTCTTGTCAAACAACACAGTTACATTCTCTCCTTTCCATCGTCTAACAGCGTTTACTAATACAAAATATAAACACAACTACTCTTTTAATAAACTCACAAGTCTTTCCAAATAAGATATATTCTCGTTTCTTGTTTTGTTAGCCGCCATCTTTTGATACAAATGTGCAGAAGCAAAATCTGGTATCGCCTGGTCCGAGATGGCGATCTGTCAAACAGGGTATAATTCACGCGACCTAAATAGGTCAGCCAGCTAATTCAAATCAAAAAGTGCATTGTCATACAGATCTGTTTTAAATGATTAAATAATAAAAATATTCTAGACAATCATTTAGCTAAAAGCATAATCTTTAGATTTAAAGTAAAATGTCATAACTATTTTGTGGAAACAACCGTTAACGCAATTTTAAGTCAAGTTACTTTGTTTTACATGCACATTCAGAACAAGCTGTTATGGTGCACACCTGTCCTGAGCACACATATCGGCTATTGGAGAATCGCAATTGGTCACACACCCATGATCTAACGTTAAACTTAATATGCATGTACAGGATATACTTTTACTTCAAAGATGCAAATAAAGGTATTCTGTTAGCAAAACGAATATGGATATTGTCAATCGTAACACAGATGTATAGGCCTTTTTATTGTGGTGTTAATCAGGAAAATTGCGAGAAAAATATCAACTTTATGGAATATTAATTAGGAATTAAGATCTCGAAAACCTAAAATGTCAAAAATGCTGAAACTCCATTGGGACGATACAAAAATATATGTATATGTGACAAGTGCCACCGCTGTGGCAGGATATGCACCACTTTCGCGAACACCTGACATCATCACTATGTAGATAGTGTTTCGCGAGTGGCAGTCCATTCATAGACAATGGAAACAATCACGGTCTTGCCGAAATACCCCTTCGACTCTTCCTTGTGCAGAGGTATTATTTTGTCATTCCAGCCACCCCGTAAAATATTTCTAAATCCGCCACTGTAGGTTTGTAGTCTTGCTGTTTTTTATTATTTAAAAAACACACTTTTATTAAATTCAGTCATTAAGTTGCCTTAAACAAAACATTTCAAAACATACCTTAAATAAACGATTATTTGTTGGCCATATTTATAACTTTGGGCCCGTAATTTCAAAGCTGTAACAATATCAGAGGCTATGGTGTTTCTCACTGTGACGTCACAGCCTACAACGTTACAATATTTTAGGCTACAATTGCTTCGTAAGTATGAGGCCTGCATTACAGATTCATTGTCCCGTTCATTATCACTTAATATATAGCATTAGCTGCGTTTGACACTGCACAAAAATATCTGAGCCAGACTCTGGACAGTAAAATCACAGAAAACAAGTAGCCGTGTAAACTTGTCAAACGACTCAGCTGAGTTTCTGTTCTTAGTGGACCAGGTTTTTCTGATTGAAAACGATATTTTATTGTATAATAACAAAAGGATTGGTCACAAGTTTACCAACTTACTAGGACCTCTCCCAAACAAGTACATTTTGGCGACAGTTACATACATATACAAATATAATACAAATTTATATTAAGAAAAGAAGAATATTTGAAAGAAATGATGATACAAGTAAAGAAACATGATAGTACATAGTAATTGCTTCTCACACATGTACACAAGATTTGAGGTATACTTGGGGCAAGTATAGAATAAATTGTGTAAAGTTGGTACATTGAAAAATCTTTTTTCCACCCCTGATGTGCCATTACTAAAAAAATGTGATCAAACGTGTCATAAAGTAGTATATTTTGATTGAAAAGTTGCTTGTAGCAGCTATATCCACATATGCTATTATGGTCAACTATTGGATTTTATTTGGTGGGATACATACTATAATGAACCGTTTTAATCATCTGAATGGCTTTTAAGCTGAGGACATCACATCCGTTTGCTTCTGAGAGGGTTATATCTCTAGGATCAGTTACACACAGATCAGTTCTAATTAGATTCATTCACTCTATTGCAGATTCTGTCGTTTAGAATATTTAAAATCATCACAGTTTCACGGAGATCAAGGATTTATCAGGGATTTATACAGGGTTTTTCAACAGCATCCCATGAACTTTTTCAGGTTGTTAAACATTTTATTGTTATAAACAAAATAAATAATTGAGAAAATTTGATTATTATCAAAGCTAATTTCTCTTGGGAAGCAGCCGTTCTTCGGTACCAGAGAATGCCTGGATATCTCTCTGTTTATTGAGGCATTTTCCCAATTTCCCCAATAATATACAGTTTTTATAATAAAATATTTAATGACCTGTAACAATTAACAAATATGACAAATATTGTGCTAATTTATCTGAATCACATTAGCCAACCCTGTCGAAAAATCCTGGATAAATCCTTGGTGAGAATCACTATTGTATATATTCTAATCATCGGACCTGTAGACGTATGTATTTGTCCAAAACGTATTGAAGAGTTTGTTTTCAAAATGGGGGCGGGATCTAGCTCAGTCGGTTGAGCGCTCACTTGAGGCGCTGCAGTCGCAGGATCAAACCTCCTCAGTGAACCCATCAATTGGGCTTTTTTCCGTTCCAACCAGTGCCCCGCGACTGGTATATCAAAGGCTGTGGTATGTACTATCCTGTATGAGAAAGTGCATATAAAAGATCCCTTGCTGCTTATTGGAAAGAGTAGCCTATATGGTGGCAGTGGGTTTCCTCTAAAATACATACCGGTATGTCAGAATTATCATGTTTGACATCCAATAGCCGCTGCTAATAAAATCAATGTGCTCTAGAGGAATTGTTAAATAAAACAAACTTTACTTTTTCATTTCCAAAATGCAATATACAACTTTTTCAAAGATGTTGATTTAGCAGTGAATGTATTATTTTTTATATAACAAGTTTATAATTGTAGTTTTAGACAACAACAAAAACACAGCTGTGCAAATGGTCCCATATTAAAAGAAATTTATCATCATTATAGGAGTAAATAAAAATACTTCCTTCACTTTTCAATATACATTCAAGCTTTGACGCTCAAAGAAAATTGTGTCATCTGGAAACATTGCAGTCTCACAATATGGCTTAATTTTAACATTTCATCTATCATTGTGACCTTTATGATGATGTAATTTTACCAACCATAATAACATGGCATGCTTATAGATAAATGCAAACAT
>JAUUEI010575237.1:0-11055 GCA_032274625.1 Depressigyra globulus
CGAAAAAAATCCTAGCTACAGCCTTGAATAGTTTATTGTATCACATAGCACAAACTTTGCAGATATATGTATACCTTTCTTATGTTTATCCTTAAAAAACTATATGGCCAATTATTTAGTCAAGATGTCTTTATTTTAGTCTATTTTTGTGGTTGGGTTTATTAATGAACAGACTACAATTATTATTGATTTGAACAAAGTAATCCAGGTTATATGCAAAATATTAATATTTTACAATTTTTCTTATACAAATAACCAGATTATAGCTCCTGGGTTCATTCAATTAAGCAGTTTAATTTGTACTGGTTTAATGATAGTTTTGTGTAGCAATATTTTATGCAAATAACCAGATTATTCTATAAACTGATATGCAATTAAGTGGATTCTATTGTACATGTAGTTACATGCGTGTAAATGAAAAACACATTTTGTAAATTCAGTCCTTGGAGAACGGTTCTATGGTTTGGTCGCTTCGTCAACCCTTACAGGAGACCTGTGTGTTAATCACCCTAAAACTGAGACCTAAAGCTTTTTTTTTATCTTCTTGTTAACTGGGGTTTTTTTTTTTTTTTTTTTTTTTTTATGACGCACTCAACACATTTTAATTTAAAAATGTAAATATGGTTATATCAGCATCAGACGTATGATTACGTCGAGAAAAAACCCAGTTGTTAGCTGACGGGGATCAATCATGGACCGACCACGCATGAGGCGGGCAATGTACCACTGGGCCATGCTGCCTGCTCTTGTTAACTGTCATATGTTATAGAAAATAAAAACACACTACCCAATTTCTGAGTAGTTATTCACTCCATAACACTAGGAGACAAGGAACACGATGTGGAGGTAGATTGCAAAAGAAATTAAATAATAGAGGGAATAGAGTTCAAGGGAGAGACAAGGACTGGCATGTGGAGGTGGACAATAAAAGAAGTTGAAAGATATGAGCTGCTTGAGTGGAAGAAATAAGTTCATATTTGAGGGAGAAAAATGAAAAGAAGCAAAGGACTTTTAAAAAAAAAAACATCTTTAATTAACAATGATTTAATTCTGAAATGCAATAAATCTCTGTGAAATGGTAACAGAGACCCTCGGGTAACACACATTTTCTCTTCTGAGAATTCACCAAACTCTCAAACCATGTCCAAAACTTTGTATACACGAAGCCCTTTCCAGATTTCCTGATGATGTTCTTTTGTATTTATTGTAGCTTTCTCCCAGGATATAATTTGAGGTATGTAAGTTCACTAGAAGGGGTTTTAATGATTATATTTCTGTGGACGACAATGCAAAATACAGGAAAACCAGCGATATAGGATTTTCTTTAATAAAGCTCAACTTTACCATAGACTCTGAACAACACATAGTGGTTTGTCTTACATTAAACAGGGGCGGGATCTAGCTCAGTCGGTTGAGTGCTTGCCTGATGTGCCGCGGTCGCAGGATTGAACCTCCTCGGTGAACCCATCAATTGGGCTTTTTTCTGTTCCAACCAGAAGGCCGTGGTATGTACTATCCTGTCTATGGGAAAGTGCATATAAAAGATCCCTTGCTGCTTATCGAAAAGAGTAGCCTATGTGGCGGTAGCGGGTTTTCTCTAAAGACATATGTCAGAAATACCATATGTTTGATGTCCAATAGCCGATGATTAAATAAAAATCAATGTGCTCTAGAGTTGTCATTAAATAAAACAAACTTTACTTTTACATTAAACATGTTCAACATGAGACTAAATATTTTTATCAGCATTTACTGTACAATAGCACCATTAAGTAAAAATACAAATTAACAAATTATAGTTTAAACACAAAAAAGTACACAAAAGAAAATCAACATAAACAATTTTATAAAAATGTTTGTCAAATTTGTGTCATGAAAATCAATATGTTATAAATTATCACAGAATGCTTTAATATTAATTTATCCTACAATCACTTTATGTACTGGCAAGACCTCTTTTATTAATTACGTCTTAAGATATCGGTTTAATCCTGCTCAGGTCAAATGGAGAATGCCTCCTGGCATTGGCCATTTTAACCTTTGCAAGATAAAGCATATTTATACTCAACCCAATGAATATTCATGATTTCTTCTGTTCAGTAAATCCCCGAAATTTAATGCAAGTAGATTATGGAGAACATAAATAATTTTATTAAAAAATTCTAAATATTATTTTGTACTTAAATTGTTATGGGACCTACTATAAATGGGAACCTAATTATTATTAATCAAATATTTTAAAGAACACTTTGTCTAATGGCTTGTTGTATAAAGAACAGATGGAGTAACAGCCAACTGTCTATAAAGAACATTATACACCAACAACCTCATGATAAAGAGTGCTTCAAATTTTCAGTATTTATATTGTAGTTAAAGTGAATTTATCATTTTTAATCTACAAACGACAACTTTTCAATGTTTGTTATGCGTATTGTGTCTGTACAGTAATAGGTCATCATAACAGTAATTCATGGTTTCAGGTTTTTAAACTTGGGATTTTCTAGAGTCATGTTTAATCAGAAAATAATGACTAGGCAGGGGTTCAAAATATTTCTTATACATTACTTGCCACAGGGCAAGTGTCAATCAGATTTCTACTTGTCCCATATAGTTTTCCACTTGCCCAAACTTTGTACAATAACCAACACTGATATCGATGTATTTTTCATGCTGGGGTGTCATTAAATATTCATTCATTCATTCATTCATTCATTCATTCATTCATACATATAGCCGATGATAATAAAAATCAATTTGCTCTAGAGGCATCGTTAAATAAAACAAACTTTACTTTCATTCATTCATTCATTCATTCATTCATTCATTCATTCATTCATTCATTCATTCATTCAAACACTGATATATTACTTAATTTAATATACTATTTTGGCTGTTATCAGTCATTTGCTATCAGGCATATTCAATTAACATAATTACTCTCCTGACTCGAAAATTCCACTTGACTCTGGCGTCAGGCAATGGGAATTTTGAACCCTTGCTGTGTTATTAATTTTAATTAACACTTTAGAATTAATCCATTAAAGAGGAATGTCTGTACGTAACAATGGCTGCTACTGTAGATACTGCCAGCACCCCCAACATGAGGAACACCCCCCTGACCGAGGGCAGTTTGTCCTCTATCCACATCCTGGCTACCGGAGTTGCGGGGTAGTCCATGGACTCGGGTTCACTCTGCCAGATCTCAGACTCTCGAATCAGACCGAGTTTGAACAGCACCTGAATTGTATTAAAAAAAAGTATTATTATTTAAGGAAAGAAGGCAGGATCTAGCTCAGTTGGTCGAGCACTCGCCTGAGGTGCAGGATCGAATCTCCTCGGAGGACCCATCAATTGGGCTTTCCCCCCATTCCAACCAGTGCCTCACGACTGGTATACCAAAGGCAATGGTATGTACTATCCTGTCTCTGGGAAAGTGCATATAAAAGATCCCTTGCTACAATGGAAAATTGTTGTGGGTTTCTTATGACTATGTGTCAAAATTACATTATGTTTGACATCCATTTGCCGATGATTAATAAATCAATGTGATTCAATGTGCTCTAGTGATGCTGTTAAACAAAACAAACTTTAACTTCAAAGAAAGAAATAAAGAAGTGTTTTATTTAACAACGCACTAACATATTTTATGTATGGTTATATCTGCATCATACATATGGTTAAGGACTACAAAGATTGTGACAGAAGAAACCCGCTGCTGCCAATCAGTGGGCTACTCCTTGCGAAACGGATCTTTAATATGCATTTTCCCATAGACAGGTATGTACTATTTAAAACGAAGGTTCTGAGTTTGTGGCTATTTTAATAATTTCTTGTGAATAAAACCTTTTTTATTATTAAAGGTGCTATTAAATTGCTTTTTATTGCTCAGAATATGAATATCTGCATAGACAATGCATGTTTGACATCGTAATTTTTGGTAATTGCTCAAAGTTGAATTATACAGACAATAATTTCATATGTAATGTTACAAAATAGAATACTGTCCCAAATTAGGGCGGGGGTGGGGGTGGGTGGGTAGAGTGCCCACTGTACCCCCTTCAAAAAAAAAAAGCTCCTATTTTTTGTATCCGTCTTAGACCCAAATGCTGGTTAAAACCAGAATATGTGCCCAAGACAGGCATCTGCTAAAACAGCTTCCTTGAATGTTGACTTTAAACCATTTGACTTTCTGTATTCCTGTCTTGGACGTGAGAGCCAATGTTCTCTAGAGGCTTCGTTAAATAAAACAAACTTTTCTTTACTTTTTTTGGACGTGAGAGCTGGCCAACATCAAAACATGCACCAAGAAAGGCGTCTGCTATAACAGGTTTCTCTGTACATGGATGTTAAAATAACTGACTTTGACTTTAAGTATTTCTCTCTTGAACATGAAGGCTAGCCAATATCTGAACTTTCACCCAAGACAGGCATCTGCCATAACAGCTTGCTCTGAACGTGAAACTATTTGACCTGACCTGACCTTTCTATTTCCTGTCTTGGACGTGACAGCTGGCCAACACCAGAACTGCACCCAAGACAGGTGTCTGCCATAACAGGTTGCTTTGAATATGGATGTTAAACCATTTGTTTTTGTCCTTGCAGGGGTTGAAATAATGTCTAGAGGTTCAGGAGCCAACTGACCCCATGTTTACCCAAACTAGGGACCAATAAAGTTTAGCGGTAGTCAATATATTTATCAGTAGAGAAAATATAATTTTACCAAGAAATCAAAGCAGGCATTATTTTATTTTAAATAAAATGTCAGTAGTTTACTACAAGCTGTCCATTTAGTGTTTTTCCCAGTTTGATAATTTTCACTTATGGGCAGATGTATTGGACCAGGCATATATACACGTGTAGCGCTGGCGGTTTTTGTAATTTATAGTATCAATGCTCAGGGGCCAAAGGCAATTTAGATTTTATTTTTTCAAGAACCAAATAAAAAATGTGGCGACCGATTATTTCATACCCTGCTTTGTCCAGTTTTTGTACTCACCTCTCTTGCAGTTCTCTCCCCTGCTTGAATGGCTCCTTCCATGTATCCATTCCACTCTGTAGCAGTCTCAGTGCCGGCAAAATGTGTCCGACCAACCGGCTCACGAAGTACCCTGAATATACAAACAGGTTGAACGACACACTCAACACATTTTATCGGCCCTGGAATGTAATGTTATGTCGAGAAAAAACCCAATACCTAGCTGATGGGGATCGATCCTAGATCGACCGCACATCAGGTAGGCACTGTACCACTGGATGAAAGTTTAGGTAATGACAAATATACACACATGTACAATGACTGAAATATTTATAACAATAAACAGTGAGAACAGGTGAGAAATAAATATCCCATAACATTCCCAAACCATAAAGTATGATTTGAGGCAGATAGTTAAAACTCACCTGCCGTATTTGGTCAAGACCCCGGGAGGGTACGTACTGACGTAACACCCGCCAGAATACTCTTCATTCATCCAGTTCTTCTCAATGTAACCAATCGGCTAAAATACAAACCACAAACCTATACAAATATAAAATATTACACACGCAACATGACTGCTTGGACAAAGGTTCTATCAATTTAATTTCAATTTTATTTTTGTTTTCATTTCCAAGTAAGGTTCTATCATGCTGAGATGTCTGGTACAGTTGTTAACTGTTAGTAGTTAGTGAGAGAAAGAAAGAGAGAATAGGGTGTTGTGGCCTTACATCTACTCATTGAGCCCTTAACAAACTCAATCTGGCTTGGAGCCAATATTGGGACTGGCATACAAACCCAGTTCATACCAGCTTTGAGCCTTTGAAATTTGTTAAAAACCCCATAAACAACTGAGGTCTCCAACTAAAATGGTGGAATTTAAGAATTTATTTGTTTGTCCTTATATTTAATAAAGGTTCAAGCATGCTGTGCTGGGCACACACATCAGCTGTCTGTGGTTAATTGTTAGTAGCAAGAAAGAATAGTGTGTAGTAGCCTCATGCCAACCCAAAGACGCATTTGAGTATTTGGCGCCCCTAAGCCACTAGTATTTTTTGTGCTCCCCCCCCAAAAAAAAACCCCACCCATATTGGCTGTAGCTAGATAGCTAGGCAAATTAGTATACAATGGATTATAGCAATCAACAGAAAAAGACAATGGGGGAAAATAGTAATAATAATGAAAAGAAGACGACGAAGAAGAAGAAAATATTTATAAATAAATTTCGGCAAAATTTTGCCACCCCCTAAATTTTAGTGCCCTAGGCCTGGGCCTAGTTGGCCTGTGCACTAATATGGCACAGCACCAACCCATTTATAATACAACATATTTTTCATTTTCAAGGTTATTTTTTGTTCTTATATCCAATAAAATTTCAAGCACGTTGTCCTGAGCACACACTTCAGCTATCTATGCTGTGTGTCCAGGACAGTGGTTACTTATTAGTAGAGGTTAGTGAGAGAAGAGGGTATGGTAGCCTTACATCTACTCATTAAGCCCTTAAGAACTCACTCTGGGCAGAGCTGGTACTTGCAGACAAACTCTGTACCCACCAGCCATGGGTCTGAAAGCTGAGATCATTATGCCATCGAGGCTGGTTACAATCTTTCCTAGATCAGCCTGTGTGTTAAAAACTTCAGCATCCATTCAGAATCACTGATTGGTCGTGGGACACAAGTCATGTGACATACCTTTCATGGGTAAGACGATGTTACAAAAGTTTTGATTGGTGAAATGTATTTCCAAGTTTGATTACCTTTAGAAACTTGTCACTCTTGAAAACTGTGGCAAAATGTTGACACAAAGCTTGTTTCCTATTAAGAGAAATGAAAAACCTACATTAAAATTTAAAGTTATTTGGTGTCTAACATGGTAATGTTTACACTTGATCTGGACAGAGAGGAAACTTGCTAGTCCCTCATAGGCTACTTTAGTAAAAGAGAAGAGGGTGTAGTGGCCTTACACCTATCCATTGATCCCTTACAAACTCGCTCTGGATAGGAGCCAGTACCGAGATGTGAACCCAGTGCTTACCAGCCAAATCAACGGACAGCTTAACCAGTGCGGTACATGCATAGATACACATATTGCATTTTTCTTAAAACTCTAGCCAAGGCTTGATGCATTTAAAGGTACATTATCTAGAATATTTTTAGTATTTAAGCTTGTAAATTAGATCAACCACTGAGCTAGATCTCACCCCTATTGAATAGCAGGACTGAATCTCAATGATCGGAACCGTCCTCGATGGCGCAGTGGTTTAAACCGTCTGACTAAAAAGGCTGGTAGGTACAGGGTTCGTCTCCCGGTACCGGCTCAAACCCAGAGTGAGTTATTAAGGGCTTAAGATGACTATACCCTCTTCTCTCTCACTAACCTCTACTAACAACCACTGTTCTAGACAGACAACCCAGATGGCTGAGATGTGTACCCAGGACAGCTTGCTTGAACCTTAATTGGATATAAGCACAAAAATAAAGTTGAAATGAAAATGATCGGAGGGCAAGATGGTGCTGATCTAGAGGAGGATGGCACAAGGTTATCAAGGCACTGGGGTGGGGTGGGGGTGAGGTGGTGCCATGCTAAACAGGCTAGGGAAAACACTACATGGTATTTACTGTCCTGTCTATGGGAAACCATATAAAAGATCCCTTGGTATTATTTGAAAAATGTAGCAGGTTTACTCAAACAACATTTCAAAATGACCATCCAATAGCCGATGATTAATAACTCAAATGTACTTGGGACTGGATTTTGTGAAACGGATGTGTGAAGAATACAATACAATAAAAACTGTATTTCCATGTTACATATGATAAATATAAACATAATCTGGTTACCCAGCAATTTTAAAATATATTAAATGAAAGAAATAATATACTGTAAACTGGCTTAATATTGTGACATGTTTGTTTTTTGCGAATGCGCAACTTGGCGCATATTCGACATTTAAATTTTGAGAATGATTGTTTGACCGAAATACATCACCTAATGTGGAAAATAATGTGCATTTAAAGATGCTAAATAATATGAACACGATTATTTGCCAGTTTACAGTATATTAAAAATGTGTGAAAAAACACAACCATCTTCCCACCCCGCACACCTACCCCCATGCCCTGTCCCGCACATACCTTTGATCAGGTGTCAGACTTGCCATATCTCTGCTCTTGTCTGCCAGTATAAATGCCATCAGAGATGGGTGTGACCCGTCTGGCTTCGTGTCGTCCACACAGTAACCCACCGGCCCACTGTCGGAAATGGCACTGCCACAGAAACCTGCAAAAATAGGACAGCAAAACCCTGCTATTAAGATCACCCATAGGACTTAATGAAATTGGTCTTAATAGTAGAGTGGTCCTATTACCGAGTTACAATAAAACAAAGACTCTATTCTAGTCTTTAACAACATGGTCTTTATAATAAAGTGGTCACAGAAATGGGATGGTCTTTAGGTGAGGTTTTGCTGTACAGTTTTCAGAAATAATCAACGAAAACCATTTTTATTTCATTTCTGACACTACTATAGTATGTAACTCAATGTCACTGGATACAGACTGAAAGGGATGTCTAATTACTTCTACTCTTCAAATCTGAATACTCAACAAGATGTTATATATGAGACTGTTATATTGCACTGTGGGTGTCACTGGATATAGACTGAAAGGGACGCCTAATTAATTCTACCCTTCAAATCTGAATACTCAACAAGATGTTATATATGAGACTGTTACATTGCACTGTTAAAACTAATAAACTGAAAAGCCTACAATAGTAATGACGTTAAACTAACTTAGTTTTTAAACTGGTGCCTTTAATGAAATCACTTTTTGAACAAGAACAAAATTCATGACCTTTCCATGACTGCGGCAACCTTGATTCCATGTATGCCTTGAGATGTTTTATTTTGGGGTTGGGTGTGTGTTTGAGTGTCTGTTTTAGTTCAAACATTAAGAGTAAACTGCTTACCTAGGTCTTTCCAAAACGCTGTTTCATAATACATGTTAGTCTTGATTATCGAACCCATTGGTATTCTTTGAATTAGTTGTAACTTGGAGCCGAGTAATGGAGGTTTGAAGCTTATTCTGTTTAGAAGGGTTAGCGGGACAGCACATACCACATAATCACACTGAAACAGATTGTCAATGAACAATATGTATGTTCTGTTGAGCCTTTAAAAGCTCTAGAGCCTGTACCGAGATATGAACCTAGTACCTACCAGTCTTCAGTCTGTTATTTCATTTCAACTTTATTTTTGTCTTTGTATCCAATTAAAGTTCAAGCATACTGTCCTGGGCACATATCTCAGCTATCTGGAATATCTGTCCAGGAGAGTGGTTCATTGTTAGTCGTTAGGAGTGCTAGTAATAGAGAAAAGAGTATAATGGCCTTACACCTACCGATTAAGCCCTTGAAAAATCGCTCTGTATTGGAGCTAGTACTGAGATTTTAACCCAGTACCTAACAGTCTGGAGTCCGACAGCTTAACCACTGCACTGTCGAGACTGGTTGTCAGTCTGTTAGTCAGTCAGTGCGCAATTACATTAAGTAGCTAATTGTTTTTAATGGCATTTGTACAAATATTAGTATAGTGTGCAACCCTTGAACTTGTCGACAAAGTTATTGTAAAATTGATTCACGGTGTCATTTTTAACATTATCTAGTATACACTTTATTAATTGTACAAAATTGCTGAGTCTATGACAACTTCTGTCTCTATCCGTGTACAGAAATCAAATTGTATCTCTACACAAGACTAGGTCGTGATACCTGGTATTTCCTATTATTACAGTCTGTGACAATAACTCTGGTCTCTGTATACAGTAAATACCTGGTATTTTCTATTATTACAGTCTGTGACAATAACTCCAGTCTCTGTCTGTGTACTGTAAATACCTGGTATTTTCTGTAAATACAGTCTGTGACAATAACTTCAGTCTATGTCTGTGTACAGTAAATACCTGGTATTTTCTATTATTACAGTCTGTGACAATAACTCTGGTCTCTGTCTGTATACAGTAAATGCCTGGTATTACAGTCTGTGACAATAACTCCGGTCTCTGAATGTGTACAGTAAATACCTGGTATTTTTTATTATTACAGTCTGTGACAATAATCCGGTCTCTGTCTGTATTAGTAAATACGTGGTATTTTCTATTATTACAGTCTATGACAATAACTCCCGTCTCAGTCTGTATATAGTAAATACCTGGTATTTTCTATTATTACAGTCTGTGACAATAACTCCTGTCTCTGACTGTGTACAGTAAATACCTGGTATTTTTTATTATTACAGTCTGTGACAATAACTCCGGTCTCTGTCTGTATATAGTAAATACCTGGTATTTTCTATTGTTAGTCTGTGACAATAACTCCTGTCTCTGACTGTGTACAGTAAATACCTGGTATTTTTTATTATTACAGTCTGTGACAATAACTCCGGTCTCTGTCTGTATATAGTAAATACCTGGTATTTTCTATTATTACAGTCTGTGACAATAACTTCCGTCTCTGTCTGTGTACAGTAAATACCTGGTATTTTCTGTCAATACAGTCTGTGACAATAACTCCAGTCTCTGTCTGTATACAGTAAATACCTGGTATTTTCTGTTATTACAGTCTGTGACAATAACTCCAGTCTATGTCTGTGTACAGTAAATACCTGGTATTTTCTATTATTACAGTCTGTGACAATAACTCCGGTCTCTGTCTCTGTGATGTTGATGACGGCACTGTTCAGATGGACAGAATCACCAAGGAGACGAGCCATTCCCTCAGACATCTGCTGAGTTCCACCCAACATTTTCTTCTCCTGAAAAATAAAGAGGAAAGGGAAAAAAACACCACTAGAGCACATTGATTTTTAATCATCACCTATTGGATGAATGATAAAGATAAAGATAAACTTTATTTTGTTTAAACACACATTGATTTTTAATCTTCGGATATTGGATGTCAAACATATGGAATTAATGAATGAAAAAGTAAAATTTGTTTTATTTAACGTCGTCACTAGAGCACATTGGTTTTTATTACCATCGGCTATTGGACATCATACATATGATATTTTAGAGGAAACC
>JAUUEI010575458.1:0-11048 GCA_032274625.1 Depressigyra globulus
CCTATAGGAAACATTATTGCTGCGTTTGCTGTCCTCTGCTTCTTTCTGTTTCTGAGAAAGTTCTTTGCCAATGTCATTACAAGCTGGCTACAGAAGCTGGCAAAGTACACAGAGACCTACTATGATGACAAAATGATATCCGCACTGAAGCATCCAGTGAGTTTTGCATTTGTCCTAGTGGGCATCCACCTCTTTTTTCTCCTAATCTTTCAGGAAACAGGCATCATCAAAAATATTCTCAATACTCTTGTGGTATTTGTGATCTTCTGGGCGATCATCTCTGTCTCTGAAGCACTCAAAGGCATCCTCTATCATGCCACGGAACGATTCAATCCTGATCTCTCCCGTGAGATGGGAAATTTCATTCTAAAGATCATCAAGATTCTTATCGGTGGTATCGGGCTGGGAGCAATGCTACAGGTCTGGGGGATCAATGTTACGGCACTGATCGCATCACTGGGGCTAGGTGGGCTTGCGTTTGCCTTGGCAGCGAAAGATACTGCTTCCAACCTCTTCGGCTCTTTTGCCATCCTTGCAGACAAGTCCATCCGTATCGGAGAGTGGATCAAAGTCGATGGCGTAGAGGGTGTCGTAGAGGATGTCGGTATGCGAACCACCAAGATTCGTACTTTTGAAAAATCCCTCATCACCATGCCCAACCAGATCGTTGCCAATCACCCTATCGAAAACTATTCACGCCGTGGCGTCAGACGCTTCAAGATGAACATAGGGCTCACCTACAGTACTTCAGGTGAACAGGTCAAACATATCGTTCAGGAGATCCGCTACCTGCTTCACAATCATGAGAATATCTCACAGGATGAGACCATCCTTGTCAACTTCAAAGAGTTTGGTGACAGCTCCCTCAACATCTTTGTCTATGCCTTCACCCATACCTCCAACTGGAAAACCTATATGGACATCCGACAGGAGATCCAGCTACGCATCATGCAGATCGTAGAGGAGAATGGCAGCAGCTTCGCCTTCCCATCACGGAGCTTGTATGTGGAAAGTATGCCTCTGGTACCAAAGGGGACAACAGGATCCTAGAGACTTTCTCTTCGTCTTCTGCTAAAAATCATTATTGCCAACCCTAGATAGATACTCCCCTGTATCCATAGCAGTGCATACTCCCGTATCACCATACTAAAGTCAGCCGCCATTTGGTTGAGGCTCAAAAATGCATGTATAGCAGGCGTAGAAGGGACAAGCAGTGAGAGGACATGGATCCAGTCAGGTAAGGATTCTAACGGCCAGACAAAACCCGCTGAGAAGACGAGTGGAAGTGAGCTAAACAGTATGGCAGGTGTAGCAATCTCTCTGGTGTTGAAAAGTGATCCAAGAAAAACCCCAAATGAGAATGAAGCAAAGATAAATGCTACCCCCAGGGTTAAAAGATCGGTGATTCCCGCCAACCTACTGATACCAAAATACTGAAAACTAAAGCCAAAATAAAAGAGCATATGGAGAAAGAATATCATGCCAAAGAGGAGCAAGCGCGCCAGATACATTTTCCAGGCAGACACTGTGCGAAGATAACGATCTGCTCTTCTTCGTCTCATCCGTTCATTGATACCCCCTCCCAGGATACCCAGCCCGATCAGCATCGTCTGTTGCAGTATCAAAACAAACACTGCCGGGACTACATACTGGGTATAAGAGTTGTTGGGGTTAAATAGGTTGATCGTGTTGAGCGCATAAGGTTGATAGGCTTTTTTTGCACCCACCAATGGTACCTGCTTTTTGAGGAGATTGGCGATCTTTACTTTGGCACTCTGTGTCAAGACTGATTTCATAGCCCCCTCCAGTACACCCCCATAGATCAAAAAGTAACTGCTGTCCGCACCCACTGCAATCGTGGGGCTCTTACTAAGTATCAGATCTCTTTTAAAGTTCTTGGGTATCACGATGATCGCTTTGATCTCTCCTCTGACCAGTGCCTCTTTGGCTGCCTGTTCACTGAAGTCCTGTCGGGTGATCTCTATCTGTGGTGTCGCATCCAAGGAGAAGATCATTGTGCGGCTGATATCACTCTTATCATAGTCTACCACAGCTGTAGCGAGACTACTCACACTCTGCTTGGCATAAGGCTGCGGATACAAAAAGGCATATAATACTACCCCTCCCAGTATCGTCAGGACAATCGCAGTATCTTTGAATATCAGTCTACTCTCCTGCTTCAAAATATCAAAAAAAGTCAACGAAGCTCCTTTCGAAGATAGGCTTTAAACCGTATCACTACCGGGATCAGGATCAGTGAAAAAGAGCCCAATATTAGTAAGCGCATACCCTCTTCCCACGGGTTTGCTCCATAATTTGCCTGTGAGATCTGTAGTTGTAGATAGTGGGAGAGTGGCAGCAGGTCTCTCCAGAACAGTGCAAAATCATTCATGTTGTACATAGGAAAAGTAATCCCCAAAAAGGCAAAAGCAGGTGCCGTATAGACCGCGCCCAGACTCAGACTTCTGGCATAGTCAAAACCAATAACAAAAAGAAACAATGCCATACTCTGGTAGGCGGTCACTGTGAGAACCGTCCCTAAAATCAGTATCGCGAAGGAGCCTTGAAATACCCAGAAACTATAGATATAAAGCAGGAACAGCACGCCCCATATCACATAGATGACAGTATAGGGAAGTACCAACCCGATCAGCTTACCCAATATCTGTTTGTTCGTGACAAAAAAAGATTTGACACGCTGCTCTTTGACCATCCCACCTACTGCGATCAGTGTCGTAATGACGATAAAGATCTGCCAGATCGCGGGAATCAATGCAGAGACAAGAAAGTAAAAGTAGTTTTTATAGAGATTGAAAAAGGGTGTTACCTGCATACCGACTGGGGCTATCTTTCCTAGTGACAGGCTAGAATTCTGTGTCTCTCGCAAACTCTGTAGATACTCTACCTCTGCAGCACTCTCCAGTGCCACTGCGGTCAGATCAGCAGTAACTATTTTTCCGATGAGGATAAACTGCGTATTAAGCATTGCTGTTACTTTGGGCTGTAGATGGAGCAAGGTATTTTTCTCAAACCCTTTAGGCACAATGATGATGCCATAAGCTTGGCTCTTTTGTACCAGATGAATACCCTCTTTCACCGAGTCCACCCGATAAGCAACAGCCATGGTAGGTGACGCATCCAGATGATTGACAAATACACGAGAGAGTGCAGAATGATCCTTATCCACGAGCACCAGCGGCATATCCCGCACCACTCCATCCCTAAAGATAGAGATGATCAGTACCGCCAGCATCAGAGGGAGTACCGTAATCAATGAAAGCTTGTACCAGGAGTGCTGTATCTCTCTGAGCTCATAGACAAAAGAGGTTGCGATCGCTTTTAGCATCTATAGCTCCAGCAATACACTCATCCCTACGCGCAGTCCCTCTATAGGCTTGACCGGTCGTAGTTCTACTTCAAAGCTCTTCATGTCAAACCCTTTGCCACTCTCAGTCGCTCTCCATGTAGCATAATCACCCATCACGGCGATACTGCTAACAGAAAATGCATACTTCTTTTCTCCCAAGGCAGGCAACTTGACGTTAAATACTTCTCCTTTTTTGAATGTCTTTAGATAATCCTCTCTCACCGAAAATCGTGCCCAAGCCTCATCGATATCTATGACAGATACCACAGGAAATCCGGTGGGGGAGAGCTCCCCTTCATGGATCAGCACCTGCGCCACCTCTCCTTTGTGAAAGGCGCGTTGCAGTGTCTCTTTGATATAAGCATTGACTTCATCTACTTTGGCTTTGTAGACTTTTTCCTGTGCAGAAGCAGCTGCTTTTACCTCATCTCTTGCTCCCTCTTTTGCCATGGCAGCCATCTGATTGGCAGCATTGGCATCATATTTTGCTGCCTGATATTTGGTATAGACTTCATCCCTCTTCTGCTGTGAGACCACACCCTGCTGAAACAGTTTTTCTATTCTCAGATAGGTCGTATGCATCAGTTCTTCTGCTGCTTTTGCCTTCTCCCACTGGTCATATGCTGCCTGGATCTCTTGTGCTCTCGCTCCTGTTTCTGCCTGTTTTTTCTGTGCCCCCGCTGCCTCTTCTGCTGCTTTTGCCTGAGCCAGCTTCGCCTCTACTTCAGGAGAGTAGATACTAAATACCTTGTCGCCGGTATGGACCAGGTCACCTTTTTTGACAAAAACCTTACTGATCCTTCCTGGTATCTTGGCACTGACATGGTAGCTCTGGGCATCTATCTCCCCCTGCAACACAACTGCCTGAGGCTGGTATGCTCGGTAAAATACCACACTCACCCAAACAACCAATACCAACAAGAGACCCCATACAACATACAGTAGTTTATTCATCTATTTCACCTTTTTGCTTTTACGCTCGACTTTGAAAAAAAATGCTTTTTCACCACTCAATACAGAGAGCTCGGAGAGCTTTTTAGTATAGTTATATGCCGCATTCAGTCGCTGTGTTTTTGCAGCACTAAGAAAGGTCTGTGCATCCACAACTTCTGTAGAGGTTGACAGGCCCTCCTTGAAAGCAATCGAACGCAACCTGTAGTTTTCACTTGCTAGTGCAAGAGAAGAGCTCAATGCAGCAAACTCTTCACGATAAAGCATCATCTCTCGATAGACCTTCTCAATCGCCAAACGCAGGTCTTTTTGAGACTGCAACTTGATCTCGGACACTTTTGCCTGTAGCAGCCTGGCAGCTTCTACCTCTTTTGCTCTATCTTTTCCTGTCACGATATCAAACTTGATTGCAACACCTAGCATCCATGAAGGTGCCATCTCCTCCATAGGACTGTCTCCACTGTATAGATTGAGATTCCCATAGCCCAATACCTGTGGAGACCATGCTGCATCCTCTATCTCTACCAGTGCTGCTGCCTGATCTGACTTGGCATCCAGTACAGAGAGTCCGGCATACTGTTTCATGCTTTTGTGGATATATCGCTCTTGTGTACCTGCAACCCGTGATATAAAAAGAGGGGAGCTTGGTCGCTTTTTCTGCTGAATGAACATATAAAAGGCTGAGCGAACGATCTCCCATTGATGTTTTGCCTTTTTCCGTTCTATTTTGGCTGCATCCAGCTTTACCTTTGCATTGAGAAGCTCTAGCTGCGTTATCTGCCCCTGCTTTTTCATCTTTCGGGCATGCGTATAGTGAAGTCGTAATGCTCTTTCTGACTCCAGTCTGGTCTGATAGAGTGACTGCATCATCACCACACCGTAATAATACTTCACCAACTTGAGAAATACTTTATCCTTTTCCATTTTGCTCTGGGCGATCGCCTCAGCAACTTTGGCAGCAGTAGCACTCTTGGCAGCCTTTATTTTGCCTCCTGTATAGAGCGGCCACAGCACATGCAGGTCAATGGTAACGATATCATCATCCAAAAAATCTATCTCAGAGGGAATCTTGATAGGCAGCGGCAGGCCGTTAAGTGTGTTACTCAGATCACTGATGTCTAATCCTACAGGCTCATCCAAGTGCGTATAATTGGCTGTCAGAGAGAGTGTGGGCAATCCCAAGCCATCCAAAGAGTCACTTTTTAGTCTCATGCGATGGATATCATGCTTGGTCGCTTTCAGTCCATGGTGCAGTCGCTGCACCCTGTCCCATGCATGCTTGATAGTGATACCTGCAGAGCCATAGAGAACGCAAAGAAGAGAGAGAAGTATGATTTTCAAAATATTTTTCCTTGCTCTGTGGTATGCATATATGGGCTCCCTGCTCTTTGATGCACTATTATAGCAAACTACCATTCAAACCGGGTTATGCAACTCTGTGATATAATACCGCCAATAAAACAAACACCCTCGTTCCTATTCTGCCAAGAAGGAATGCAACCAGAAAGAATCAATCATGCAAGAACAAGCACTCAAGAAAGTAGCGATATTAGGTCGCCCTAATGTCGGTAAAAGCTCCCTTTTTAATCGTCTCGCCAGACAGCGTGATGCCATCACTTCTGATGTGAGCGGTACGACCCGTGACGTCAAAAAACGTATCGTCACCATCTCAGGAAACCGTGACTTCGAAGTCATCGATACGGGTGGTATAGACTACAGTTCAGACCTCTTTTCCAAGGTCGCAGCATTCTCCCTCAGGGCAGCAGAGTTGGCAGATGTCATCATCTATATGGTCGATGGCAAGACTATCCCCGACGAGGAGGACCGTGAGCTCTTTTACCAGCTCCAGCAGCTGGGCAAACCTCTTGCTCTGGTGGTTAACAAGATCGATAATGACAAAGAGGAGGAGCGATACTGGGAGTTTTTGGAGTTTGGGGCAGACAGAACCTTCCCGATGTCAGTGAGCCATAACCGCTACTTCAATGACTTCTATGAGTGGCTGGAGGAGTATATCCCTGCCAAAGAGGAGCCTGAGATCCTGGAGATCGAAGAGGAGGACGAGGACGAGATGTCATTAGAGACATTCTTAGAACAAGATACCCTCGATCTTCCCGAAGAGAACAGGTCTCTCAAAGTCGCCATCATCGGACGGGTCAATACAGGCAAAAGCTCCCTGCTCAATGCCCTGTTGGGCGAGGAGCGTTCCGTAGTCTCTGATGTGGCAGGCACCACCATCGATCCCATCGATGAGACGATCACGCATGGGAACTATGAGATCACCTTTGTAGACACCGCAGGTATCCGCCGCCGTGGCAAGATCCTGGGTATAGAGAAGCATGCCCTCAGCCGTACCGAGGCGATGCTGGAGCAGGCAGACATCGCCCTACTCGTCCTTGATGCTACAGAAAAGGTCTCTGAGCTCGATGAGCGGATCGCAGGCATCACAGAAAAGTTCAAACTCGGTACCGTCATTGTCCTCAACAAGTGGGATGCCAGAGGAGATAAAACCTACGAAGAGGCAGTCGAAGAGGTCAGAGACGAACTCAAGTTTCTCAGCTATGCCCCGATCCTCACCATCTCTGCACTTACAGGACAACGGGTACACCGATTGCTCGATGAAGTCACCGAGATCTACCAACGCTACGCCCAGCGCATCCCTACCAGCGTACTCAATGATGTCCTACGCAAGGCTATGCGACGTCACAGTATCCCTAGCCATCACGGTGCAGTAGTCAAGATCAAGTTTGCCACCCAGTATGAGACCAAGCCCCCCAAGATCGCACTCATCGTCAACAAACCAAACTTCCTACACTTCAGCTATATCCGCTATCTCGCCAATGCCTTTAGAGAGGCGTTTGATTTTGAGGGAGTACCATTGGATATCGTCACACGAAAACGCGGGGAGCGACCGGAGGATTAGAGAGGTCCCGGTAGGGTGCGTTTGCCAACGCACCTTTAGCCCAGCCCATATTCTATAAAACTATCACTCTATCAAATATACTCCCAAAGGTGTGTTGGCAAACACACCCTACACAAACAAATTTCACAAAATTCCTAATTCCTAATTCCTAATTCCTCATTTTCCTGCTATAATTTACAAAAATTATAGCAGGAACTCTTATGCGCGTACTCAACGGACTTCAATCCTCTGGCTCTCTTCATATCGGCAACTATTTTGGTGCCATCAAACCGATGATGGAGCTCCAAGATGACAACGATATGTTTATGTTTATCGCCAACTACCATGCCCTTACTTCACTCTCTGACGGAGCAGCCCTCAAAGCCAACACCATGGACGCAGCTATCAGCTTCCTTTCGTTGGGGTTGGATCCTGAGAAGAGCACCTTCTGGGCACAAAGTGATGTCAAAGAGGTGCTGGAGCTCTACTGGATACTCTCGGCCTATACCCCCATGGGGCTGCTAGAGCGAGCACACAGCTACAAGGATAAAGTCGCCAAAGGTATCGGGGCTAACCATGCCCTGTTCTCCTACCCTGTCCTCATGGCAGCAGATATCCTGCTCTATGATTCACAGATCGTACCTGTGGGCAAAGACCAGATCCAGCATGTCGAGATGACCCGTGATATCGCCATCAAGTTCAACAACGACCATGGAGAGATCCTTACCATCCCAGAGTACAAAGTAGACGAAAATGTCGCCACCGTCCCCGGTATAGACGGTGCCAAGATGAGCAAAAGCTACGGCAACGACATCAGCATCTTCCTAGAGGAAAAACCTCTCCAAAAACGCTGCAACAAAGTCGTCACCGACTCCACCCCTATGGGAGAGCCTCTAGCGTGGGAGGAGTGCAATGTCTATGGCCTAGCCAGCCTCTTTCTGGAGGAAAATGCTAAACAGGAACTCCAAGATCGGTACAAAAGCGGAACCGAGGGCTACGGACATTTCAAGAAGTACCTCAAAGAGCTTATCTGGAAAGAGTTCGCAGAAGCCAGAGAGAAGCGTGCCCACTACCTGGAGCATACCGATGAAGTACGAGAGATACTCCATGCTGGAGCAGATAAAGCACGTAAGATTGCCTCTGCCAAGATGGCTGTGATTCGGGATGCTGTGGGGATTATTTAGTACGTTATGTTGATATGTTAGTCGCTCCCATCGTCTCGGTGGGAGCGAGATAATTCTATCCATTTTGAATGATTACGGTCATGCTGGTACACTATTAAAAAATGGCTCTATTTTTGCTAGTATTGGCTGATGCTCATATGCTCCGCAACCATCTACTAATATCATTCTTCACCAATATGAAATCATCTCTATATAAATTTCTATTGACTTCAAGCATTATACCTTGCACTCTCTTATCCTTCTGATAAAAATGCATAGGAATTAATGTCCCAGAAAAGGGATCATTTACCGATACCGTATAGCCACAATCCTTGAAATAGCGTATTGTCTCTTGCAACAATATATCTGGCGTATGAAAAGAATCTGATCCTATACATATATCAGGTCTTGGTATTTTTTGGCTAGCATCACAAGGTTGTGGTCTATTTGGGAAACTATGGCAGTCTATAACCAAAGCTATGTCTTTTTCATCCAATTCCTTCTGTACTGCATCTGTCAGTATTTTATGATGAGGTCTATAATAGCTCTCTATGATAGTAGCGCGCTCCTGTTTTGTCACTTCTCTCAAGGGTTTACCGGAGGAGGTATGTGTATAGCATACACCCATACCTTTTGTTGACATCACCTCCAGAGTATCATCTTCAAATCGCTCTACATCACAGATCAATCTACTAAAAGGGAAAATAACGTGTGTTGCGGCAGGGTAATCAAAAAGTTTATCTGTGTCTACATCGGTCATGCGGTCAAGTTCATGATCACGATCACACAGAAAATCCTTATTGAGTGTATTGGTTGATGAATGGGGTATATGTAAGATCATTTTCTGTCTCCTTTGTATGTGGCACTATACAGATGCAGCTATGGGTAGACCATATGCTTTCATGCGAGATGCCAGCGCTTGATAATACTCATTGTTGATCTCATCCTCATGAGGAGGTGCTAATAGTACATAAGAGATGGCAGCAAAACTTCTACCCTCATTCGTTCTGGCTGTTATGGCTTCTGCGACATAGTTAATAAGCCCTCTACCGGCATATAATCTATGGATATCCTCATGCGTTAGGGAATAAACTATCCCATAGGTTCTTGAGTTTTCTTCTCTTAAAAGCGTGGCATTCTTACCAATCCTCAGCCGATATCCATCAACATACACAGGTTTTTTATGTGATACAACTACACCAAGACTTTTCAATATCGAGTCATCCATATAAAGACCATAGAAAAAAATATCTAGCCGTCTACTACTACCATTATCCACCCTATACTCTCCTCTTGCAAAATTCTTCTCTCAACTCTTTAAATTTGATTGCATCTTGTAGTGCTTTATACACTTCTGGTCTACTCTTTTTCCAATTGAGTAATGTTCTATACTCAATACGGTATATTTCAGCCAACTTCTTATCTGTCATCAAACTCTCCTATATAGTAAATAATTTACATAATTATATACTATTATGTATTTAATTTCCATTAACCTAATATGAGTACCATACTGTTAATTCAAATCAAAGGAATCAATATGCCAGAAACAAGAGTGAAAAAAGCACTACAATCTATTGCTAACTATTACCCCGATATCGATCTTACACACATTCCCATTGTATTTTCCAGTGATATACCTGATCTTGGAAGATACTACCGTAAGCAATCAGACAGTCTACTCCATGCATTTCTCAAAAGCATACCTACACTTCGTGCCTATACCAATCAACAGAGAATTGTCTTAAGTACAGCCGTCCTGGATGAGCCAGAACTCTCTTGTGAATTTAACGGCATAGATGCAGTGGAGATAGTGCTACATCATGAAATACTCCACTATTTTATAGATACACACTATATCGAGTGCCCAACTGACAATGAAGAGATATGGATAGACAATACACTCAAAGATCATTATAGGAACAGAAATAAAGATAAATATAATTCAGGTTTACCTCTTAAAGAGTCAAAAAAGTTAGATGCGCTTATTGAAAAATTCAATAGTGACAATGAGTACAGAAGGAAAATCATGCAAATAGGAAATTCTCGTATCGTAACAGGAGATAGATCCAGAATTCGCACAGCCGAAGATTATTTGGTCACAATGGCTGCGAGGAGCAAGTATTAATATTTTATAGTCTCTAGTCTCGCCATTTTATAGCAATTCTAGATCCGTATTTCAAAGTTAGAAATGAAACTAACACTCTCCATTTACTGGGGTTGTAAATATCTCACTCTTCCTTCTATTACGTACACCCATTATGCTTGAGCCACATATCTCTATGCCCCATTTTGATCGCCCATCCCGGCACTTCGCAATCTTTGGCACTCTTTTTTGTCTCTGTTGGGATTACTTTTTCTGCCACTTTGACAGGAGCTTGCTGCATCGTCTGTGCAGGGGTTGCTTGGCTATGGATTGGTGTCATGGAACCAGACGCCTCCATCTTGGCTGCGATCATTTTTGATGCGGTGACATGGCTATTGTATTTGTATTCAGTAAGTACCACGAAGGTACCCCATACCATCCCCACAAAGCCCAGCACGATCATCCAGCGCGTCATACCTCCCTGTCCTTCTCTTGAAGGCACCGCTTCACAGACACCTCCAGGGCAGTTTCCTTCCATGGGGACGTTGAACTTATTGTAGAGCATACAGCCCAGACAGATCC
>JAUUEI010575569.1:0-11040 GCA_032274625.1 Depressigyra globulus
TATCTAAACCAATGTAAAGAAACCAGCATATGCATCCATCACGCTAGCGGCCACGAGAATATAAATCGAGCGCCACCTAGAGGGCTATCATCCACATCAACTTTCCCATTCAAACGTTGAGCAATCAGCGCGACCAGAGCCAAGCCCAGGCCCACACCACCGGTATCGCGTGAACGGCTACTGTCTAGCCTGTAAAATGGAGTAAAAATAGCTTTACGCTGATCCATCGGAATCCCCGGGCCATCATCGTCAAGTATGATTAAAATCTGATTATCTGGGACTATTAAAATACCAATTCGTATATGAGAGTGCGCATAGCGTAGGCTGTTTTTCAACAAATTACCTACTGCAAGTTTAATTATTTCTGCATCGCCAAGAATAGAATCTGTAACCTCACACGTCCAACTTAACTGTTTATCATTCTGATCATATTTTTCTATCAATCTCTCAAGTAAAGGTGCTAATAAAAAAGGATAGGAGCTCAGCTCCTTGGCCTGAGTACGAGAAAGCAATAGGGTATCTTCAACCACCGATTCAAGATCACTGGCATATACATCAATAAGTTCAATTTGTTGATGCAAGGACTTTATGTCTTTTTTTGTGCGCGCCATATCAAGCGCAAAACGAATGCGACTGATGGGCGTACGCAACTCATGAGGAATTGCACCTATGACCACCTGCTGCTCTTGCACCAACATCTGAATTTTTTCGGCCATATGATTGAACTGCCGCGCCAAACTACGAAAAGGTTCTTCCACATAAGATTTCGCACGAACATCAAACTGTGCCTCCGATAACGCATGCGTCACTGTTGTTAATTCATTTATGGGCCGCGCAATCCGGCGTGCGATATACCCAATAGCAGCGGCCACCAGCAACAAAACAATCAGCAAAGGCAGCAATATCACTGCCCACTCTTCCAATGGAATATCCGCTAATGGCCCTTCATCTTCCTCAACCCAGATATAACCTTTACCATCATTTATGCGGTGCAATAACCACCAATGCCCAATACTGGCCGCCGGTGTCATCGGGGTATTTCTCTCATTCGTCACTGCCTGTGCCAAAGGCTTATGCGCCAATAGTTCATCCGTTGTTAGCAGGGATACACGGGTCTCAAAGCTGGGCTCATAAGCGCGCACATGAGCTTGCCAATCAGTCTGAGGATATTCCATTAACTCGTATTCAAGCAGGCGAGCTTCAGCCAGTGCATCACGGATAAACTCCTGGCGATCTACACCTTCGAAAAGATTATCAGCAATATTGAGCGACAGCAGAAAACTGATAGGCAATAATACGATTAAAACGATATAAGTACGCGTAAACACGGTCATCGAGAAGGCACCAGTAGATCCGATTCTGAGTAAACTTAAAAACTCTTTGTGGCAATGAACCCTAACGCAAACCAACAGAACAGACAGGCATATTTATGTCAGCACTTGTCAGGCGATTCAGCGTGCCAACAAATACCCTTTTCCACGTACCGTTTTGATATAACGAAAAGGAGGTTGCGTATCCCCCATTTTCTTACGTAAAGCCGAAACCCGCATATCAATAGACCGATCCATCCCATCGTATTCGAATCCACGCAAAGCTTGATAGAATTGCTCTCTTGAAATGACCTCTCCAGGTCGGCACATCAGATAATCAAGCAACTGAAATTCAGCCGTTGTCAGCGACAAAGGCAAACCGCCGATGGTTACGGCCACTGAAGCCACACTCAGCGTTATATCCTGAACGCTTAAAACATCGTTATTCTCGTTTGGCCATCGAGAAGATCCGTTATTACGGCGCAACAAGGAACGAATATGGGCCAACAGAACATGCGGGCGAACGGGTTTGGTCAGATAGGCATCGGCACCATGGTTCAGGCTATTGATTTCGGTAAGATCATCATCTCTGGCCGTGAGTATCAAAATAGGGTTTTGGTAGTGACCACAAATCTGCTGACAAACCTCTAGGCCACTCAACTCAGGTAGCATAACATCCAGAATCAATAATTCTGGAGACTGATCGCCCTCGCATAAACGCGTAACCGCTCTCCGGCCATTATCAATCCACTCTACATCAAACCCCTCATCGCTGAGGAAGGCCACCATCATGCTCGCCAATTCGCGATCATCCTCTACCAGCAGGAGTGTTGTGGACGGCTCATCCATTATTCAAATATAATGCGCTTACCTTAGCAAAGCACTTCCGTCTTTAAAAAAACAAATTACGATGGATCAGCCGCAAATAACTCTCGAATCTGCGCAATATCAAGATACCCTTTTTTCATGGGCGCTCCTTGCAAAACCTGACAAGGCTTATCAGGCTCTCCAAATTGATCCAACACTAACACCGCATCTAAAAAATCATGATCGCGAGTATAATCATTAATCGTGACGATGGTTTTAAGACCCGCTCCCCGCGCGGAGAGAATACCGTTACCGGAGTCTTCGAAAGCAATACACTGATCTGCTTTTAAGTTGAGGTCTTTCAAGGCATACACAAAAATATCAGCAGCAGGTTTTTTTGCGGGAACAATATCACCGGCAGCGATCACATCAAACCAAGCAAAGGAGTCTGCACCTAGCGTTGATTTGAGCAAATAACTGACATTGGCAGGTGTGGTGGTGGTCGCAATACCCAAAGTCAAGCCCGCCTCCCTAGCCTCATGCAAAAGTCGCTCGACACCAGGACGTAAGGGGATTTTACCCTGCTGCAACAGCTTAAGATAATGATCGGTTTTTGTCTTATGCAGCGAAGCAATAAACTCCGTTAAATCACCATCAACGGAAAAATCTGGTTGATACTTTTGCAAGAAAAAACGTATCCGCTCCTTACCACCCGTCACACTCAAAAGATCACCGTAAACATCCACGGTCCAATCCCAATCCAAACCAGCATCTGCAAAGGCTTGGTTAAAGGCAACACGATGACCATCACGTTCTGTGTCAGCCAAGGTACCATCTACATCAAAAATCAGGGCTTGTAGTTCACTCATTTGTTTCTCTAGCACTTAATTAAGAATGCGCTAGACTAGCATATTGAAGGTCTCGGGCGAATGCTCTCCAAAATACGTGATTTTAAATATGTATCAATATGTAACGGTCATTGGCAAGCTTAGATAAAACCGCTAGAGTCCAGCTTATAATGACTAAACTTATTCTTACCTTATTACTACTCTTCACTGAACGGGTATACGCAGGGGAAGAAAATGCCCCCGTGCCCATCACGGTTAAACCGCTAAGTTCTCTGCAAATTGACCCGGTGTACTCTGCCCCGGCTACCGTTATCAGCCTGAATCATAGCCAATTGAGTGCGCAAATCAGCGCACGTATTAAGTCCATTGATGTCCTGGTCGGTGAACAGATTCAGCCAGGCGACACCTTGGTACAACTCGATTGCAGCGATAGCGAACTGGCTGAGCAGAATGCCCGGGCACGTCAGAAGCTCGCGCGCAAAGAGCTAAAACGAGCAAAATCACTGCGCCGTTCCAATAGCATCCCTGAACAGGATTTTAATAAAGTCGAAACCGAATTGACGCAAGCATTTATCGCAATCGAACAAGCACGCTTGAAAGTCCAGCGCTGTAAAATTACTGCGCCTTTTGCCGGGATCGTGACTCGCCGCCAAGCATCTGAGGGCGAATTAGCCATTCCTGGCACGGCCCTTTTACGCCTACTTGATAATCAACGCCTAGAGATTTCAGCCCAAGCTCCAGTGGAGCAAACCAGCACGATTGCCACAGCAAAGACGTTGACGTTTAAAGCCGGGGCAAAACAATACTCGCTCAAACTACGGGCAATCTCGCCGCACATTAATAGCCATGCACGCAACCAGGAGGTGCGGCTTGTCTTTACCGAACAAAAAGCGCTGCCCGGCGCGGCAGGGCGACTGCTTTGGCAAACAGGGGTACCGCATATACCCGTTGATATACTGATGCAACGCAACCAGCAAACCGGCGTGTTCATTTTTCAGAAGGACAGCACAAGCGCGCATTTTGTAGCACTTGCCGATGCGCAAATGGGGCACCCTGCACCCGCTGAATCCCTTCCAAATGATACACAAATTATTATAGATGGCCGCTTTGGACTGACAGAGGGTGATTCAGTCTCTGTTACCAACCAATAAAAAAGCGATGAAATTTCTCACGCGCTTTCTCAATAACCATGTTTTGGCAAACCTTTTTTTCGTACTGATTCTCGTTATCGGCACGCTTTCCTATTGGCAATTACCTCGCGAACAAGACCCCGCCATTAATTTTAATTGGCTCGAAATCACCACCATCGTGCCTGGCATGGCAGCCACCGATATTGAAAAACGCGTGACTGATATTCTCGAAGATGCCGTACGAAAAATTTCCGATATCCGTTTTGTATCGAGCAATAGTCGCGAAAGCATATCCAATGTGCTGGTACGGTTCGAGGATTTATCAGAGCGTGTATTTGATAAGCGGGTGAATGACTTGCGGCGAGAGGTGCAAAACAAGGAAGAAGAGCTTCCCGACGAGGCCAAGCCCCCCTTTATCGTGGAAATAACATCGGCCAATGCCTTTCCTACTGCCGCTCTGGTTGTGACTGGGCCTACCGATGACGAGAACCTCCGTCGCCACGGGGAACTCGTCAAAAAAGATCTCGAACGTATCAAAGGCGTTGACCGGATCATCCCATCGGGGCTACACGACCCGGAATTACAGGTAGTCTTTGATCCAGCCAAGCTGGAGGGCATCGGCATTTCCGCACTGGACATCGCCAATACTGTCACGCTTTATTACCGCGACCTGTCCGCCGGTTCCACCGAAGTGGGCAATCAATCCTGGGCCGTGCGTGTGACGGGTACGGACAGTGACCCACAGTATCTCGGGGCTCTTCCCGTCATTGGTGCATCCAGCGAGGTTCGACTGGATGACATTGCCGAGGTTAACCGTGGCCATGCCGAGGCGCGCCACAAAGTGATGTATCAAGGCCGCCCGGCCATCATGCTCGCCGTGACCAAGCAGGAATCTGCAAACACGATTCAACTGGTTGATCGCATCAATGCTTACGTTGAATCAAAATCCAAGCTGCGGCACCAAACCGGCATTAATGTTGTGCTGGCCGACGACCAAACCGAGATTACACGTCATGCCCTGATGGTCATGCAAAACAACGCTGCATTGGGCTTGGCACTGGTGCTATTCGTAACCTGGCTATTCCTTGGCGTACACATTGCCCTGCTGACATCGATTGGCATTCCCTTTATTCTCGCCGGCACTTTCTGGGCACTACAGAGCATGGGCCAGACCTTAAACGTTTCGGTACTACTCGGCGTAGTCATTAGCCTTGGCATGTTAGTGGATGATGCCGTCGTCGTGGTCGAAGGCATTTATTATCGCCTACAACGTGGCATGGATAACACGCGTGCATCCATCGATGCGTTAACCGAAGTCTTTGCGCCCGTCACCACCTCCGTACTCACGACCATGGCGGCCTTCCTACCCCTCATGTTGCTACCGGGTATTCTCGGTAAATTCATGATGGTCATTCCCCTGGTCGTAACCACGGCGCTGGCCATCAGCCTCGTCGAAGCCTATTGGATGCTGCCTAGCCACATCATGGCCGCCAATATAAACTTGAATAAACCTTCTCGCATCCAGGCATTCCGGGTTCACTGGCTACACCGTATCCGCCTAACCTATACCCGCTTGTTAAGCAAATCACTGCGTTTCCCTAAACGCATCCTTACCAGCATGGTCTTTCTCTTTATGTTGGCCGTGTTCGCCGCCTTTGCAGGACAAATCAACCCAGCGCTGATGAACAACCCAGCCTTAAAACCTTTTCTTGTAAAAGTCGATTTTTTCGCCGCTGATCCATTGCGATTGTTCTACGTCAATATCGAAATGCCTAACGGTACACCACTGGAAACCACCGTGGATAAAGTGTTAGAGGTGGAACAAAAAGTCCGCAAGCATTTACGCCCTGGGGAAGTACGCAGCGTCGTAAGTTATGCGGGACAAATGTTTACGGAAATGGCCCCATTCCAAGGTGCGCATTACGGGCAAATTCTGCTCGCGCTCAAACCCAAAACTGACGCACTTCGCAGCGTAGACGCCATGGTCGAATCCATGCGCGCTGACGTAACGGCCACCAGTGGCCCTAGCAAAATCTTCTTCCTCACACTGGCGGGCGGCCCGCCCACCTCTAAACCCATCAGTATTAAAGTACGAGGCGATGAAATTGAAGACATTCGAAATGCCGCCGAGGCACTTAAAAAAGTCATGCGTAAAACCGGATACATCCACGATATTTCAGACGACGACAGCCCCGGCTTGCAGGAGCTCATCTTAAAGATCAATACGGACGCCAGCCGCCGCGCTGGAATTACTCCAGACCAGATCATGCGCGCCGTGCGCCTGATGGTTGATGGAGAAGTCGTGGCCCGCATGCAAGACCAGGGCGAAGAACTGGAAGTGCGCGTGCAAGCGAAAACAACGTCCCAAAATAGTGTTGACGACATTCTGAATTACAGCCTGACAGCACCCGATGGGAAACGCATCCCCTTCACTACCCTGTTGGATGCAGAAAACCAACTCGGCATTGGCAACATCCGTCACTACAATTTCCGCCGAACCATTACCGTAGAAGCTGATATCGACAAAGGACTCACCGACACGGTAACGGCCAACGCAGCCATATTAAAAGAATGGGACAAACTGCAAACACGCTTTGCAAACATCAACCTCGATTTTACCGGCGAACTGGATGACATCAACGAAAGCCTCGGTGCCATTGGAAAGCTCATGCTATTTGGCGTCATGCTGATGTACCTGATACTCGGCACGCAATTTCGCAGTTACTTCCAACCCCTTATGATTTTAGCCACCGTACCCATGGCCTTCACCGGCGTGGTGCTGGGATTGCTCGTCACCGCCAACCCCCTCAGCCTGTTTACGCTCTATGGCGTAGTCGCCTTAGCGGGAATCGCCGTGAACGCCGCCATCGTTTTAATCTCTGCCGCCAATCAACGCCTAGCCGCAGGCATGAGCATTACTCACGCAACACTGTACGCCGCCCGCCGCCGCGTCATTCCCATCCTGATTACCTCACTGACCACCATCGCGGGCCTGTTTTCACTCGCTACCGGCCTGGGCGGAAAATCACTCCTATGGGGCCCTGTAGCCACCGCCATCGTCTGGGGACTTGTCGTATCTACCGTCCTCACTTTGTTTGTCATTCCTTTATTGTATCGATTGTTTATGCCGTTTAGTCGGCTTGGCAAAAACCAACACAGAGCTGTACCCCAAAATTAGGACAGTTCGCTAAGAAACCCTTTTCAACGCTGAACAAAACCCCTGGACGGCATCTTGAAATCCACCTTGCATTTGCATAGGTCGAAGCTGACTAAAGTGATCTGGCAAGATTGGAGGACACCGTTTTAACCAACCTTGTATCGCTAACGAAAGTGCTTTAGGTTCACTTGCATTCACGACTTCGCCATTTACCCCTGGTTCAATCAACTCTTTAGCACCAGCTTTATCTGAGCATATGACAGGTAAACCGGCAACAAGCGCCTCATTCACAACAGCTCCCCATGGTTCAAATTCTGAAGTCAGCACAAATAAAGTACCACAATTAAACCATGCATAAAGCTCAGAGCCTTCAACATGACCGACAAATAGAGTCTTTTCTTGAAGTCCCATTTCAAGCACACGTTGTTCTAGATATTTTCTATCTGAACCCTCTCCAACCAGAGCAAGAACAACATCAGGATGATTCAAGTGAAAAGACTCAAAGGCACTTATCAACAGATCCAACCTTTTTACCTGAGTAAGTCTTCCGACAAAAAGCAGTACTTTTTTTCCTTTAAGATGATGCTGATCACAGATTTCTTCTGCCAGTGGAAGCTCCTTTTCAAGCTTCACTCGCACACTCTCTTCAGATTGAGCATTGGCGCAGGTATCAATAGGCTTATTAAAGCGGTACTTATTATTATAGTGTAACCGAGTTTCTTCTCCATAAACTATAAGACCATCTATTCGCGGCAATATAATCTTTCGCATGATTGTTCGCAGAGGATGCTCAGACTGTATCACTCTCGGGTTATCTGCAGTCCATACAAGATGAGGGATTTTAGAACCCAGCATTTTCCTCAACGTAATAAAAAATGTTGTCGCAGAAAACTCATGCGTTACGATAATATCGGGCAGAAACGAACGTATTTCATCGGATATTCCAAAATGAATCTGACGTTTAAATAGAGTAATATTTTTTTCTAAATACCCGTAATCAGCGGTGAGGCTCTTTGTTAATGTCTCCTGATCATAGGACTGGTATAACACATTCTTGTTTAAAAAAAGAAAGCGTACCCGATATTGCTTTGATAGCGCGTTAAAAAGATCAATTCGATACGGCGCAAGCGCTGGATGAATGATTAAGACTCTAGCTGGATTGGGCATACCATCACTCAAAAAACATAAAGCGGACGTATTAAAATATCACTCTATCGTTAATCTAATGGGAAGACTTAAACATTCCAATGGTGTTTCGAATAGACTCCGAAATACCGCTCACTGTTGGATCGATCTTCTTCCCTGCCTGCCCTTCTATCAGAGTCTTCTTTAAATCATAGACAACATGAGGAGACCATGTGGTATATAAAATACCTTTCAGTTTATCACGCTTCATCCCTAACCCCCTTTTTGCAAGTTCTACGGCGGCGAGCGGATTATCCCAAGGAGACACCATCACTTTGAACCCTAAATCAGCTAAATTGGAAGGATTTTCATTTCGATATGGACACAGAGGCGCTACTTTCTCAATCGCACGGCCTAACCATGGATACCTCCAGTCACAGTCATAATCCCAACTTATCATAATGATATCTTTTGGGATCATTGATACCGCTTCAGCGACAGGGGCATCAGCATAGCGCCCTTCTAACATATCTGACCACATCAACATATCGAGCCCTTTTTCTTCGACAATAAATTGATGGTATTCATTGATCACCTTCGCATACAATTCAGGGGTGGTATATTTTTCCGCCCCTGGTAACTTTTTAGTATCAAAATTTCGCCCTTCATCCATTCCTATATGGAAACCTTCTGGGGTAAACGCCTCAATTAATTCATCCGCCATTTTGAATGCAATTTGGTTTACTTTTTCTTCAAGCGGGTTCCACATTTTTTTATTCCCGGGCCATTCAAACTGAGGAAACGCCTTCAACAATTGCCCCGAATCTTGATGGGTCAAAAAATTCATACCCACAATTACATGAATGCCATTTTCTTTGCATATTTTCGCCAGCTTCATGGCTTCACGCTTTCCAAATTCTCTCTTTTTTGGTTGTTTTAAAGCATCTAATTCAGGAACACTGGTAAAGTGGAAGTTATTCCAGTGCATATCAAAAACAATAAGATTTATACCTGTGGGCACTAATACTTCAGACACAAACCCCTCAAAGCTTTTAATGTATTCTTGAGTGTCTACCCTAAATTCAGGAGAGAATACAATCCCCCTATATAATTGCTGTTCCTGTTCTTTGGTCAGTGGATTGTCGGGGAAATCTTGGGGGTTAAGTATCCCGGTGATATCTCCAGAAAGTTTAAATCCAGCCACGATGGTAATGAAACTAACAATAACGAGAAAAATTATTTTCGGGTGCTTTTTCATTTTATCTAAATACTTATCCATGTTTAATACTGTTGAATTTACCAAAGAAACATATTTCTTGATCCAAGAATACACCGTAGGAAACGCTAAACCCTCTCATAACACACAATGAAGGGTGCCTCCAAATTATTACGAATAACGCGTCGGGAAGAAAAGCCCACGAATAACGGGCATTAACCAAAATAGCGGCCAAAATACCCCTCCGTGTTTCTGGTAAAATAGACGATTTTCTTTAATCGGCATCCCTTTTACGTCACCTAACATCTTTACGCGATTCATAAATGTCAGCGCAGCACTATCCCAATTATTATCAGGATTATTCTTACTACATTCACCGATAAATCCAGGAGAAATCCACAACGCACAGTTTCCTTTTCTAGCCATCAAGCCATAATCAATATCACCAAACCGATGCGTAAAATGCCCATCTAGAAAACCAATTTTTTTAACAACTGATCGATGTATTAACACAAAATTACCGTTAAACGTTTCGCAAGACTGAGTAACATCTCTAGGATGTAAAAGGCGATAACGGAAAGGATGCCAGCGACTTACTCGCTTTAGACCACCGTAAGTCAATTCCCCCGTACTAGGAGCACATGTCGACCCGACGATGATATGCTCAATATTATCATTTACTGATTTTTCTTCATAACTACTCAATACTCGCTGAATCGCATCTGGATACAAAAAAGTATCATCATTTAGCAATAAGTAAAAATCAGTCTCGATATCAATCGATGTATTGAAAGCGTGGCACATACCTCCTCCCCAAAACAGGCGGCCATTTCCTTTCAGTAATTTTACTTGGGGATAATTCTTTGCTACTGCGCTTTCTGTCCCATCCGTACTTCCATCATCGACCAAAACAACGGTAATATCAAAGCTCTCGCCATAACCCTTTTGCTGAAATAAATTCTCTAGCGATTTCAGCGTCGAATCACGACGGTTATGCACGGCAAGCAATACCAAAACTCGCGTATTCATAGTGAACTCTCCGGGGTACATCCCTCCCCGACGGGTAAAATTTATGCTACAAAATAGCACCGCCCTGTTCTTCCCATAACGCTTCGTATAAAAAATTAACAATTCATATCCAAAAAAACTTGAGAAGACTGTACCAAAGATGCTTAGGGGTTAAGGAACGTGCATATCCTGTTAGCGCTAAAATTCATTATTCATAAGGCGACTTTAGCCACTTTCTCTTTAGTCGGCGGTCAGTCCGCCGAAAATCGATGTTAATCGATCAAACCCACCAGCTTGAGCCGGTGGTTGTTTAGTATTGCATGGATCTGATATAGGGGCCTAACGCTCTTTAGAATCAAAATTATATTCGTTTCAACGTCTATCGATTAGACATTTCTATATATATAGCGTATATTCCCGCGTGCTGATTTTTATGGTT
>JAUUEI010575680.1:0-11037 GCA_032274625.1 Depressigyra globulus
CAAGTAGGCTACATATATGCCCCACGTGCCGACACATTTACCGTAGCAGACTATACCCAGTCAATAACCGAAATCACTTGACCAGCACAATGCGGCACATTAGTGCGATTAATTGGACTTCTTGTGCATTGTGGAGGTTTTCAATGGGAAGTATGATTAGGGTTACCATCTGCCGATACGGTTGATCGCAAATTAAGCCGATACGGTGTTAGGATTAAGCTGTGAACACGACAGGAAGCTGATTACATGACGGCCTATAACAGCACGGCCCGTATCAGCTAACGCTCCTGGGGAAAGCTCTGACATTGAACATGATTTATCATGTGACAACGACACATTTTATCTTGGCAAAGCAGACAGCAGTATAGGAATTTTTGATCATTAATATTGTCATATTCATTGTTTTATTATGACAAAAATTCGGTATTAGTGAACAGTGGTTCTATGAGTAGTGTGTCTGATAATTTAGCTAAAACTTACCGTTTGGTATTTTATTTGCAACATTTCTTCTCCAAAACTAAAAGTTACACTTCCATATTTATATCAAGCTAGTGGCGATCTCACAGGTCTCACGATCTATTTATAATTACAACTACTAATGAGCAAGTGTAAACCGGTGTCGAGCGAAAATGGGTGTCGGTACAATATAAAGTACCTTGTAAACATTTTACCAATTTAAACCAATAAACTTTTTAATTTTTCTGTATTCAATGTCGCCACATTAGGTAACCCACACGCTATATAGATTTAATTTGTGTAACACTAACAGGCTGAAAAATTACCAGATTCACATTGAAAAAATTGATGTAAAATATTGCGATCGCAATGCAATATTGTAACAATGACCAGCAGTTTGCAATGCGTGTTCAAGCCTGGACTTAAGCGGCTGGTCGTGGTCATTGTCATGTATACATTTTTAACTTGTCATGATTTGACAGTAACAATAGTGATTGAGCCGGTCACAGTGTCCAATGGTCACGTTGTGGTAAAACTAAAAGATGGCTGTTTTTTTAGTTGTTTCCCAAACAACGAATATCCCACAGAGCAGAATAAGTACAATGTTTTGTGAGATACTATTTATTTTATATCAGGTACAAATAGATTTGTGCAGGACATTTGGTGAAAGACACCAACAATATTTATTTCAAGGCTTGATGTTTTTGTAACCAAATTGATCAGTATTGAGATTGCGGTAATAGAATGCATAATTACTTCTTTTTTTTTTATCTTAATAACCTTCACAGGTTAGGCAGTATTTGATAAAACTGCAAATAAAATTCAAGTAGTTGTTCAATTCTCCATCCAATCAGGAAAAAAACTGCTAATCAAAACTTTCAAAATAAATTGCACCCTGTGTAACCAGTGATTGGTTACCTATGTAGTACTAGTAGATAAAAACCACATGGACTGACTTTTGGTTGTAACCTCAGATTTTGGAATATTGTCTCCTGTAAACCTTCTACTGACCCCATATACCTTCAATAAATTAAAATTGTAGTTCAGTTGATGAATGCCAGACCAAAGCCCGAAGGCTTCAGGTTTTGAATCCAGGTCTCAGCATTCATAATCAATACTACAGATGAAGGGAAAATACTGAAGAATAACGATATAGATTAATTATATTGTGGGTTTTTTCCTTCCATTTTGTTTTTAATAGTAGGCAACAACAACATAATGAGTGGAATAACGCAACAGAAGGTCTGCTTATGTTTGTTTTTCAGGAAGTTTGTAAGTTGGAGTAACAGCCACCTTCACAACAAACCAGTCCAACAATGTCTCTGAAAAATCCAAGCAATTTTTAGCTTGACACAGTTTGCACACTAAAATGAATATTTAACATGTTTGAGTTAGTTTCTATAATTTTTCTGTTGTAGGATCTGATTTAAGTGTTATGATTATGAATTGATTTAGTGCTTAATGTTTCCAATGTTTTAAGGGTTAAGGTTTCTTGGTGTCCCTTTATTTTATAGATAACATACCTTTGCCTTTTAATACTAAATTTTGAAGTCTGAATTAAGGAAGTTTGTATGGTTTTTGCTGAATAAAAACATGATTGGGTTAGCTTGATGGTTTTCCTTTACAGTGTAAGTTAGTAAAATATTATATAAAGAAAACAAATAAGGCCAGAGAATGCAATAGTGCAACTGCTGGACAATTAAAACCCTGAATAAATGACATTTTCTCCTTTTGGTTTGTATGTTTCTTCATGTTTTTATGGCATTTATAAACCAAATTAATATTGTTAACAAACATTTGCAGCTGATTACCCCCAAAATCATGGAGTAACTGCACAAACATTGTTGCAAAAGGTCATTGTTACTTAGGAATAACAAGTGCTTATTCAAAGGTAGAGCTATTACATTTCAGTACAAATTGTCCAAAGAACCATATAATGATAACCCAATGGCCATCGTGATATGTGGGATTGTTTAATTTGATAAAGTAGGGAAAACTTTGAAATTGTTTGCATCGCTCACAAGACTTTATATTATGAATGTTTGGTACGGTAAATAGTCAATATATTTGACTGAGTCTAAATTGAATGAATACAATTTAACAATTAGGCAAATGTTACAAACATCCATATTTACAATGGTGAAAAGTGAATAAGAACATCCAAAATGCTGCTCACTGCCTAATACTGGAAAGGGTAACCATTCTGAAGACATCTAACAAAAATGTTGATGGAAATGATGCCCTAGACACTCCCTCCAACCCCAAGCCCACCCCTGCATAAAAATGACATCCACAACCTAGGTGGACATTGTGGCAGAACCAGTGAAAAGACCATTGCTGTATGAATAATGTTACAGTATATGCTACCATGATTAAGAAAAGTGCATATAAAAGGCCTCTTATTACTAATTGGAAGAAGTAACATACATGACAGCAGTGGGTTTCTTCTAATTTTGTATCGGGTTTCCTCTATGTATGTGTCACAATGAGCATGCGCTTGACACCCAATAGCCGATAATAAATCAATGTGCTCTAGTGGTGTCATTAAAATAGACTTCTCTCAATTCTATAGATCATTCATCTATATGTTAAAGACTCCTCTCAGTCACGAGTAACCAAGGTGCAGGTTGGTCTATAAACCTGTGGGTTTTGGGGTTTATAAAAAGGCTGGCTAGTTTAGTATCAACAAGAGCTTACTAACACACAGCTGTCAATAATAGGTGCAGTAATACGTGAAGCTCCAGACCTGCAATGAGCAATACAAACGTTCTTGAACAATTTTGACTGGTTCTCGAAGTAGAGGTTTGGTTTAATATGCAGCATAAAAACTGTCAAACAAACACTGACTGAACTCGCATCAGATGATACAGGGCTCTCGATGGGAAATTATATCTGGGAGTCGGTGACTCAAGAGTCAGTACTTTAGGAGTCAATTTTAGAAAACTGGGAGTCATGGTATTAATTTTACATATATACGAAGTCAATTGGGGCTGAAACAATGCAAGCAATGTCCACAACAAGATTCCTGTAAACGTGTCTCTATTTGATGACCAAGACTCTTTTTGTTTGGTTGGTTTTAAATACAGGTTAAAACAAGACTATTTTAATGCATCACTTTGAATCGGATCCTTGCCAACTGTTCGTCAAATTCATAGTTTCACACTTATTTGACTCGAGCTCCCGGGTCATCGAGAGCCCTGAATAGCAGGTTCAGGCGACATGTTTTTCTTCACTTTGTACAACTTACATTTAATGTAAATAATATTCATCACAAAGTCTTCACCTAGATCTGTTGATAAACCCACTGCTAATGCTCTAGGAAGAACTACTACTGCTTAATTGATACTATTTTACACCAGTCAGTGAAGCATTTGTTATTGGTAATGTGAAATGCTTCTTATCAATATCAGTTAGAATGGAAGGATATCATTTGTGAAGAAGACATGCGTCCATCAGAGGTGAGCGGTTGCTTCCACTGACCGGTACTCCCAAACTAAAAAGTTGTGAGTGTTTCAGCACTCACCTTTCATAATTTTCTTAATGTTTAGATATTTTAACTGCTCTCCTTTATTTTGAGATTTCTGACCTGGAATTAATACGTGGAGAGTACTGGAATGCTCTCTACTATTGGCAGTTAGTATTTGTAAGTGATATGGATCAGATTAATTTAGTAACTTTTGCCAGGGGCAACATGCATGTAAAAAACATGTAGTATTGTATTAAATAAAATCTTCTATACTAGAAACTTGTAATATTGTACTCCATGGAAAAGAAACAGGTACCTTTAGTCTGCCAAGTTGATGCATTGTCCATTTCTCAAAAGATGTTGGATTTAGTTGAGACGGCAACTAGCATGCTGTAAAATTTTATGACGGAAAATGAAGTTGTACAAGCCAAGAAAAAAGGATTCTTAGCACACTCCACTCAATCGTGGTATGTTTATTACCATGGCAACATGTTTGCTGTATTAATGCTGCCTCAGGTTTGCATTGGATGGATTTTGTTTTAAATGTATTTATTTGTACAACGCGTGCCTTATATTTTTCAGAAATCATGCAGAACTGGGGTTCTGGTTATGGCAAAGGTGGTTCCAGACACCAGCCATATGGACGGACTACCCAACAGTGGGGTGCTGATGTCAATAAGGAAGGCAACCCTGGTATAAGGAATATGTCCTTTGGGTCAGGCACGGCAATAAATCGTGAATACAAAAACTCTGGCAGGGGAAATGCTGCAGTTGGTTTGGATTCATCCAACTGGGGCAGTAGGTCATTGGATCGTGGTTTTCAAAAACGAGAAAGTAGGCAGCCTAAAAGAGGATTCACCGATTCCTATGAAAGATCACAAGAACCTCAGAGTAAAGGAGATTACGACAGTAACACCTGGTTTGAGAACAAAAATCAGGGTGCAGCCAGAGGTGGAGAAATGAGGTTTGATAGTTACCAAACCTCACCTCAAATGTTCGACTCTCGAACTTCAGACAGGAGTAAAAATGTTGGTAGGAAAGATCAAAACAGGAGCTTTGAAGGTCTTGACAGTTATAGAACATCTGACAGTAGATCACACAGAAACTGGTCAGACGAAGAATCTTACGAGAGTTTGTTGAAACGTACCAAGTTGGACATTGATAGTTACAGAACTGGCAATGAAGGAAACCCTAGCAGCTTCAGTCCTATGGGAAAAAACGAACGGTACCAAACATCAGATAGATTGTCCCAGAGATCAGATTTTAACACACAGACATTTGGATCCTCTAGGTTTTCTAACGTACAGGAGCCAAAGAGTGATTTCTATAACAAGGGGGCAAATAGAAATTATGAAAAGCCTATCAATAAATATAACATTGGGAGTACCTTTGTTAACCGAAGTGGTTTTGGGAATAACTCTTCCAAAATGGGTAATTTTGACAACATTGATAGCTACAACACATCAAATACAATGCCTGACTTTAAGACAATCTTGGAAAGGAGAAGTCGCAGTGCCCACACTTACAGTAGGGGTGCTGATTTTGTCAATGAAGATGACAATTCATGGCGTACAAATTTGAGCAGCAAATTAGATTATGTCATACGCAGAAATGATGATGAAGATTTTGTTGATGATGACAACACTGTAGGCTTTAGAGGTAGGAACATGGATTTAGGTGCATCTAATGAAAATCGAATGAGATCAAGAAATTCAAGTCGACAACAGGAAGATTTGTTCAGAAAGAGTCCAGGCAGACAAGGCATGCAAATGGAAAGCTATTTCACACAGCATTCTGACAGGCCAGGCATGTTTGAACAAGAAGAATCTATGTCTCGGAAACAGATGGGTTTTGACAACAGACGACAAGACATGAGGAGCATGGTTAAGGATGACTCTATGTTTAAAAGTCAGATGGCCAGACAGCAAGAGCGAGAAGCCAACAAGCAGTTTCTGTATAAGAAACGTCAAGAGCAGAGAACCTTAGGTCGTCAGCTGCCAAGGGATGCCGAGATGGAAAGTGACGAAGACGACCGAGGAAGACGTGGTTTTAACCAGCCAAGATCACGAGGTTTCCAACCGTCGCGGGGTACACAGAGGCAGGCACTGCTGAGAAATAACCGTAGAATGATGACACAGCAAAACATGGTTCCAGAGTTGACCAGTCAACAGAGAATGATGGCAGATCGTAGACAGCAGGAGGAAATGAGACAACTAGGCAAGTTGAAGATGGAGCAGGAAGCTAGAGAACGAAATCTGTTGATAGAAAAACAGGCTAGGGCAATGGCGTTAAAAAATCAGGTGACCATTGCAAAACAGCAGGCTCAAGAGAAAACGATCATAATGCAGGCCACGTTGATGAAGCGGCAACAGCAGATTGCAGAACTTATGAGGAAGCGTCGAATGTTGAGTCAGAACTTGAGAAATAGTGCTCAGGCTCAACAAACTTTCACTAAATCTCGCCTGCATAGCAGTGCTCTGGTTCGTACAATGAGCCAGCGGTTAAAAGACCGAGCGAGACTGCTTGAAACACAAAGACGCAGATTAGAATTAAGGGTAAGAATTTATTTTATTATATTGTTGAGAGAACAATGTTTGCAGATCTGAAGGATCTGTACTGTTAATGTTGACTTGACTGAAATTGGTCTGAAAGATCGTTATGTGTTTCTTGCACACATCAAAGGATAAAGTGTAGGGAAACCAAGTCCCTGACGGTCCATTGTATCATTGGAGAAAAGAAAGTGATACTGCAACATTTAAATAACTACCGACATGATTTTTATATTGATTTATCAGCCAGCGGTATCTGGTATGTCATTGTAGATTCAAATTATATTTACACAGTGCCATGCCAGTGATATGCCATGATCAGTTCACACAATATCGGCACACACAGTATCTGGTATATACCAATATTTGTACAGTATCTTCTATGCCAGTATCGGTGCACAGTGTCTGGCATGCCAATATCAGTACCTAGGACATGTATGTGATATTTGAGTACAGTTGCTGTTGTGTCAGTATCAGTTCAAACAGTATCCTAGTTTGCCAGTCAGTATCAGTAGTTAGTATGTAGTATGCCAACAGCAGTATACAGTATCTGGTATGCCGATATCAATTCACACGGTATCTGGTATATCAATATCAGTTCAAAACAGTCTGCGTGTATGGCAAAGAATCTTTTCAATTAAGTCAAAAGGCAACTATTTTACACTATGTATCTGGTACACCATTGCGGTTTACATAACAATTGATATGCCTATATTGCATGCAGTATTAAATAAGCTCATATCAAGACACACTGGTATGCTAAAATCACTTGACAGCATTCTACTCCATGAGCTAACATTGTAGGTTTAACTGAGGCAGTGTGCTACTAAGAATGTCTTCTAAAAACTATTGACACAAGGCATTTCCTAAGAATAGCACTATATATGAGTGAAGCTTATTTGGGTAATTATGTTTACAGCATGGGCTGTATGAAACATGGGTCATCACATAATTACTGTATGAAATGTGGGCAATCACAAAATGGTTGTAGGACATGTTGGTGATATATCATAGGGTCGTCACAACAAGGGTAATATGAAATCTGGGAAGTATGAGTATAAGCAGAATGAAATTAAATTGTCACAACATGGACAATATAAAATTTGATCCTCCATGGGTAGTAAATATGCTCTCGCTTTGACCTGCTGTTTATAGAACAATGAGTTTCACCTGCAACCATATATACTACATGTAATTGTTGATCTAAATCCACTGTAATATTACCTAGCCATCATTTTTGGCTGTGTTCATCTTTCATATCATTTCACCAAAAATAACACTTCACTACAATACAATTGGGAACTTCCGATCCTTTTTATTTATCATTTACCTGTAGGATGATGAAGGCGTTGGCTATGGCACTTGTCTTCTCTATTTAAAAAAAAACTCACCTTAAAAACTGACTCTTAAGTTTGATGATACCTTTTTTGGCGGGCCATTTCTATTGACTAGTTGAATCTGTATTATGTTAAATGACAACTTACATTTTAGTCCCGCTTACTCCGGAAACAGAACAGCACTCGAGATCGAGAGAGTCGAGGATCGCAGAAAGAACGGAGAGCCGTCAGTGTAAAGGTTAGTTTAAAAAAACCCAGGGTACTCAATATTGTATGTTTTAAAATAAACTGTACTACTCAGTATTGTATGTTTTAAAATAAATGGTGTACTACTCAGTATTGTATGTTTCAAAATAAACAGTGTACTACTCAGTATTGTATGTTTTAAAATAAACGGTGTACTACTCAGTATTGTATGTTTTAAAATAAACTACTACTCAGTATTGTATGTTTTAAAATAAACAGTGTACTTAGTATTGTATGTTTTAAAATAAACGATGTACTACTCAGTATTGTATGTTTTAAAATAAACAGTGTACTACTCAGTATTGTATGTTAGTTTTAAAACAAACGGTGTACTATTGTATGTTAATTTTAAAATAAACAGTGTACTACTCAGTATTGTATGTTAGTTTTAACATAAACAGTACTACTCAATATTGTATATTAGTTTTAAAATAAACAGTATTATATGTTAGTTTTAAAATAAACTGTACTACTCTATATTGAATGTTAATTTTAAATTAAAACACATCTGTGGCGTCATAATTTATTACTGTACTTTTTCTGGGTTATTGCACTAAAAGCAATAGAATATTTTTTTAAACTGTCCATTATTTTAATTGATTGCTTACTTAATGGACAGGTGCATGTGTTTACCATTGCTGTGTTTTAAGTTGGATAAAAGCTGCAAACTGTTCAATCTGTGAGGGGAAAGATCAGTCGACGTTAGTGCCTTAACTGGTCACTCCCCTCACAGAATGAACCGTTTTCTGCTTTTTTTCCTTTACATAACAGCGTGCTACTCAATATACAGGGACTTGATATTATATGTTTTAGAATAAACAGTGTGCTACTCAATATTATATAGTGAGTTGATATTGTGTTATTTTAAAATAAACGCTGTGCTACTCAATATATACTCAATATGTATTGACTTGATATTGTATGTTTTAAAATAAACAGTGTGTTACTCAATATGACATAAGGACTTGATATTGTGTGTTATTTTAAAATAAACGCTGTGCTACTCAATATATACTCAATATATATTGACTTGATATTGTATGTTAGTTTTAAAATAAACAGTGTGCTACTCAATATCATATAGGATTTGAAATTGTATGTTTTAAAATAAACTGCTATTCAATATCATATAGTGACTTGATATTGTATGCTATTTTAAAATAAACAGCGTGCTACTCAATATCATATAGGGATTTGAAATTGTATGTTTTAAAATAAACAGTGTGCTACTCAATATCATATAGGGATTTGATATTGTATGTTAGTTTTAAAATAAACAACGTGCTATCCAATATCATGTAGTGACTTGATATTGTATGTTATTTTAAAATAAACAGCGTGCTACTCAATATCATATAGAGACTTGAAATTGTACGTTTAAAATGATCAGCATGCTACTAAATATCAAGTAATGACTTGATATTGTATGTTAGTTTTAAAATAAACAGCATGCTAATCAATATCAGCTGCTTGAGGCCGTATCACTCAAACCAAGCTGTGCTCATCTCATCTCAATACGATGTCAGAACTGTAGGTACTTGATATTGTTGGTTATTACATTATAAACATTCATCATAGCTTCTCATTGGACAGTATTGGGTCACAATTGATTGTGTTGCAAATCACATGATACTGCTCTGTGGCTTTGCAAACCTACAAGTCATTATAGTCAATATTTCTGGTATAAAGTAGAACAATATCTTACCAAGAATGGCATTCATGACTGACTAATGTGCATTCTCAGTTTGATCAATCGAGATCCAGGAATTGAAGCCTGTTTCAAAATGTCACATTTCATAAAATATTTACTTGCTATATTTTTATGTATGTACTTTGTATATTTGTTTTTCATTAAATTAATTTGTTTAATAAAACTTATGTTTTATGATGGCCCGTTGGTACAGTGCCTGCTTGATGCACGGTCAGTCTTGGATCGATCCTTGTCAGCTAGCCACACCGATATAACCGTTATTTAAAATGTGTTGAGTGCATCGTTAAACAAAGAACAAACATGTTTTATGCAATGAATAGATTAGTGTCTCATATAACCGTACTAAAATCTTCATTTTAAAACAAACTGTTTTCTTCATATTGTTTATTTATTTCAGAGTGATAGAAGTCAGAATGTGTCTGAGAAAGACAAAGAAAAAGGGTTAGAACTTTAATATTTTTTTAATTAGCTAACTATATATATATTGTATTTTTCAAAACATATTGTCACAGATTCCAAGCTTTGTTTTCACTTCGGCTACCAAAAACGGAAAATTGTTATTAGTCCAAAGGAGGGGAATGATGTAACAATTTCACCGTCAAATGTTACTTGACTTGGATATCCAATGACATGTTTGCCTTCAACTAATTCTTGCTACAATAGGCAGTTTTGCAAACATTAATTAAACAACATACCTTAGATAACCAAACAATGATGAACAGTTATTTCTGTCTTATCAAAGCCATTATTCATTTATATATAAAAGTATCAATGACAGGTTGGGTGTGTCTATAGTTAGGATCAGAGTTTGTGCTATATCCTAATACATTTTTTTTTTTTTTTAAATGCTTTAGTCAATCTGACATTTTATTATTGATTTTCAAATTTTGATCTTTATTGTTTTTCCAGCCCAACGCATTGTGATGTTTGCAGCGTCAAACTCAATGTGTCATACAAGTTGCACATTGAATCGCCATCGCATATGGTAATGAGTTTGCACATTTGCTATAACTAAACATTAAATAATATATTTTTAAAAGTATGCATCATGCTCTTTGTTGTTGTGGGGCGGGTTCTAGCTCAGTCAGTTGAGTGCCGCTGAGATCGAATCTCATCGGTGGACCAATCCTTTGGTGGGTTTTTTCCCATTCCAACTAGTGCCCCATGACTGGTATACTAAAGGCAGTGATATGTACATATAAAAGATCCCTTGCTGCTTATTGGAAAGAGTAGTCTATGTGGCAGCAGCAGGTTTCCTCTAAAGACACATGT
>JAUUEI010575791.1:0-11031 GCA_032274625.1 Depressigyra globulus
TCCAATAGCCGATGATTAAATAAAAATCAATGTTCTCTAGAGGCGTCGTTAAATAAAACAAACTTTACTTTTACTTTATTATTTAATCATTTAAAACAGATCTCCAGTATAGAGGCCGCGCTCTTCGATTTGAATTTAGCAGGCTGACCTATTTAGGTCACGTGAATTATCCGCTGTTTGGCAGATCGCGGTCTCCGAACAGGAAGGCGCCAGAGATCTCCCGTGCACAGTCGTATGAAAACATGGCGACTAGCGACACAAGAATATCTGTTGTTTGGGAAGATTCACGAGTTTATTAAAAATGAAGTTCGGTGTATTTTGTATTAGTAAACGCTGTTAGAAGATGGAGAGGAGAATGTCAATTTAAGGCTGGTAGGTATTGGGTTCATATATTGGTTCCCGCTCCTACCCAACGCGAGCTTTTAAAGGATCAGTGGATATATGTAAGGACACTACACCCTCCTCTCTCTCACTAGCCATTAGTCATCATCCTGGACATGCAGTCCAGCCAGCTGAGATGTGTGCCCACGACAGCGTGCTTGAACCTTAATTGGATATAATCACGAAAAATGATTGAATGTTAAATATATAAATGTACCTGTATTTGAGTAGGCTATAGTATTTCGCCGCTTAATGACTGCTAACATAACTTCACGTGACTATCTGGACAACTCACTCCACGTTACAGGTTGAAATGTAAACAAACCCATGTGGCCGCACGCATATTTTAGGTCAAAGGTTACGTTATTTTTATCGCGATTTTCCCCAGCGAACAGCTGCCGATTGGACGCCGCCGAGACCGGTCAAAGATCACGGGAAGCGAAACGAGATTTGTGGCTCGGTGCGCGAAAACGTTCAAATGAGTGAAGGGTTTTGGATGCAGAAGTTTTTCGACTCGAAGGAAGCCACGCACACACATGTGAAAAAAAGTGTTGGATGTGTGACTGTTGTTCTGACATTGTAATCAAAGGACTAATGAGGATATAGCAGTATTCGATCCTCCGAGAAATGGAGCGAGGTTTTACTCTGTGCTTGCCGGTGTTGTTACTGCTTTACGTACAAGGTGAGTTGTTCGTTTCATTGCGACGTCATAATCATGTCATATGTTTATTTCGTCTGCTAGCGGGTAAAAAATGAGACAACATTACCCTGACTAACACACGTGTTAGATGGAGTTTATAATGTAGTTTATTGCATTTTTAAATATTTCTTTTCTTTTTCATTCTCTTGCGCGAATAATGATTCTCCTGTTCACGCGTGGTTGGTTTTTAATAATCTACTAGCGCTGCTCGATCGAGTAAAAAGGACAGTGCATTAAATCCTAATAGAAGAAGAAAAAACATTCAGTTTTGGTGATTCCCCGAGCTTTGCGCTTAGGACAGCGCACATGTACGGTATTGTTGCGTATTGACGTTTTCACCAGTGAATGAACTCGCTTGTTGCGGTTCGCTAGTAATCGAAAATAGACGAGAAAAGGGGCGGACGAGATATAAGAATGAAGCATTTAGCCAACTTTATGTAGTAACAGCTTAAACAGGATTTCGGTTGGTCTGCAGTGTATTGGAAACATATTAAACGTGGTACATTGTCACGAATGAATCACGCCTTTTTTGTAGTAGCCTACATTGGGTACAAGTCTTAGATACAGCGATTGTGTTTTTAGAAACGTGTGTTAGAAACTTAATATTAGTAGTGCTATTAAATATAACATGACGTGGGCCAGGGGTTGTCTTACAATGTATTTTTTTTTTAAATATGATATTAATATTGAACATGGTACAATGGTACATTGTTTCAAGTTAATGAACAACCATGGCCTACCTGTTGTACAGTAGTTACTGATTATATTACGTTATTAGAAAGAAACCGGTCGGTATTAACCATAGAACGTACATTGAACATTCATATAGTAGCCTAAATGCATTGACTTTTTGTAGTGTGTCCAGTGCTAGCTCTGGCGAAAATTCTGTGCACTCAGGGCCAGCCCTGGTTTCATTGTATCAACACATATTTTAATTTAACAATCTTAAGCCTTGGTGCTTGTGTATTACACCTTAAATAGTTAAACATTGTAAATTAATGTAAAACAAATGTTATGTGGAAAGTGTCATATCTAAGCATAACAGACAACTGTCTCTATCTCTCTCTCTCTCTCTCTCTCTCTCTCTCCATTTTATTAATTCTTTCCCCCACCCCTACTGATATCACTACTACTGACTACCAAGTAACAATAATTATTAACAGCCAGCCCAGAAACCTGTTTGTGCCCAGGACAGCATGCATGAACCTTAATTGGATATAAACTCGGAAATAAAACTGAAATGAAAACCACTACTTCTGAGCAACAACTCGCAAATATTAATCACACAAAGAGAAGCTTTTCTCTTCAGAACTTTTAACAAAAATACAAAAACAATTAAGTGGTTTGTGCAACTTTCTGAATCCATTTTAAGCCTGTGCCGTTATCTGTTGTGACGGAGAACTGTAAGGTTTTTGTATCCCAAGTGCTTTGTGTTATTACAGTCTGTCGGAAAGACTGACTGGACAGATATATCGGTTTTCATTAAAAACCTCCACACGCTTAAAAAAACCCAGCTTCCCAATGAACAAGCGGGACTGTCTGACGAATATCTAGCAAGACGTAACCCAAGTCCCAAAGAGTGTTTTTGTCTTCCAAAGCTGTTACTGTTACTGTATGCAGAATTACATTTGGGTTAGTCCAGCAGGGTTATGGAACGTGATTTAAGAAGTTAGGCGTAGCTGAATAAATATACAGTTTCCACGTTTAGATTAGATGCAGAGTGATGGCGTGACAGGTATAGAGATGATAAGTATTAAAATAATAAATAATAACCGTTCTGGTACTTTATATTTACAGGTCTGCATGTAAATCTTAATTCATTCATATCGGTACTCAATTTTCATGCTTGTATCCAATTAAGGTTCAAGCATGCTGTCGTGGGCGTACAATTTAACTATCTAAGTTTTTAGTTGTTGTTGGTTATATAGTGAGAGAGAAGAGAGTGTTGGGGCTGTACATTTCCCCATTAAACACTTAAATGCTTAAAATTGCAGTTGGAACTTGGAAACCAGTGCCTGATAACTAGTCTAATATTAGCTGATTTATAGAGCTTGATGGACAGACAAAACTTGTTTTAAATTAAATTTAAAGATGCCATCACAAGAATATTTTATACCACTCATCCATATTATTTATGTCAAATAAAAAAGGTATTGATTTGGTTAATCTTGCTTAACGATTGTGACAAAGTTTAATAAGAATGTTTTATGCAAAGTATGGCAGCAAGCTTGTTTTTCTTTAAAATATTGGTAACAAAAAAAATTCGGGCATTTATTAAAGCAACAATGTCTAGTTTCTAAACTATATATTGCAGTACAACATATAACATATATAAATAGGTTAATCTATTCATATTACTTAAATAATAACAAAAATATTATAGATATTGCAACTTTAATAAAAGTAAGGTGCCACATATATTCATGCATTTTAATTTAGGAAGCCATGCTTATACATAGACTGGTACCTATATAACTACTACTAGGGTTTATTTTTCATAAAACATAACCAAAATATTATTATTTTTTAATTTTTTATTAAAAACAATTTAAATGATCTATTTATTAACCATTTGTGTTTTTAAAAAGAAAACTATAAATGTCTTCAAAATGTCTCATTTTACAATGCCTTACCATTTTTGACTGCTCGTAAAGTGTTAGTATTCCACACATCTTGTATGTTTACCTGCATATTAATATATGTTGCAGGCCTTTGTGAAAATTGCACGAACGATTGCATATCCCCCTTTTTGTTAGCCCAGAAAATCAGATCAATTAGTCAGTTAATGAAACCAATCGATGTGACATTAAATATTATGTTAACGGTTATGCTGATTTTTTTTCTCGATTTTCGGAGGCCTGTTTTGTTTAGTTTTCACCAATATACATAAGAGCATGTAATTATGATATATGGTGATTGATGTGGTTATAAAACAGTTTTGTTTTTTGGTGCTCTAGGCATGGCAGAAGATATAAAGTTTATTAAATAAAGAAGATAAACTTTATGAGTGCCCTGCAGACATATTTTGATGAATGTATATTGTTTCTTGCTGTGTACATTGTACTTTTCATTGTTATGATTTTGTCAGTCAGTCGTACTGTATGTCATTTACATTTTGACATGAATGTTGATTGTATCAAATCGTTTTTGTTTTGACCTTCTAAGGTACGACAGGTGCCGCGGTCGCAGGATCGAACCTCCTCGGTGAACCCTTCAATTGGGCTTTTTTCCATTCCAACCAGTGGTATACCAAAGGCTGTGGTATGTACTATCCTGTCTATGGGAAAGTGCATATAAAAGATCCCTTGCTTCTTTTCAGAAAGAGTAGCATTTGTGGTGGCAGCAGGTTTCCTCTAAAGACATATGTCAGAATTACCATATGTTTAACGTCTAATATAAAACAAATGCTCCAGAGCGTCATTAAATAAAACAAACTTTACTTTTACATTCTAAGGTACGTTAATCTGACTGTACAGGGATTTATCCAGACATTATCTGGTACCGAAGAACTGCCCCTTCTCAAAAGAAATTGGCACACAAATTTCTCAATTTTTCTTATTTATTTATTTTGTTTGGTGGTGTTCTATTTTTTAAGGTATATATAATTTTGAACTAAATGCCCACTTTAAAACATTTTTAAAAATAAAACCCCCAAACATTGCCATACTGATTTATACATTATTAGCAACAAGGAATATTTAATATATACACTTTCCTTCAGACAGACGGGATATACCATAACCTATGATATACAGGTGGAATACAGATTTAAAACACACACACACCCCAGTCGTAATACATCCACCAAACAAGATTGACCTTACAAACTGCCACACTTCAAACAACCATTGTAATGTATGTATTCATGTACTTTAGTTCTCCATCTTTTGTGTTTTATCCCGAGACTTACACACTTACCTGTGTTCATAGACTACAGTTACAGAAATCAGTTGGGTTTTGTTCACTGTTGCGCTTTCTTGCAGAGCTACTTTCACTATAGTAGTTTGAGTTGAGATGCCTATCAGTGTGACAGTATAAACCTGGAGTATTTTTATCTCCGCTTTCGATCGGCTCGTACCCTTTAATCAGCGGGGAAAACAGAAACTGTAGCTGCTTTATCTCCCCATTCTTAAATACTAGTTCTTCTCAGTTGCATCGAGTAAACACTGCCACGTTTTCTTATCTATGAGATGAGGGTGTTGCATCATTGTTACGTAGTAGGCTCGTTCCTTATCGTAGACCATCACACAGAAATATTGAAAGAGTTTTTGCGAACATTGTTCTAACATTTACAGCTGCATATGCTGTATATTTAAGCAGGGTTGCTAGAATAACAGGGTTTGAGATTAACAGTATCCCGAGGATATTAGATTTTAATGTTGAATACCAAACTTTAAGAACCATTATCCTGCCAGGATATTCATTATCCTGCCAGGATATCATGAAATGTGGGGGTTGGGGGGGGGAGTCTTCAATTTTCTCTTTCCCCTTCTTTTTTTTGTGTGGTATTTTTAAGGGAGGTGGGTGGAGGTTCAGATGTTTTACATTTAGCTAAACGATTTCAGAGTTCATATCCAGTCTAATGCTAATTGCTATGGTGTAATACAATAACAATATCTAGTACCCTGTCTATTGTCAGGTATTCAAAAGCAGGATATTAAATTTTCAGGTGTGATACCAGATTTTGGGATGCTAGTATCCAACTGGGATATTCTCCACAAATTTAAATCTCAGACTGAATAAGGTAGCCAAATCCCTGTGGTAGTGATTTTCAATGTCATGTTAGTACATGTATGTATGTAGTATTATAGTACTATTAGTAATACAAATGGTTTTCGTTGATTATTTCTGTAATATTTACGTGAAAAGTAAATAGTTTGTAAATATCTGTTTAATTACCATTAACCTGTTTTAGTAAATATTTGTTATGGACTTAATCGATATAGAAGTTGGTGTTTACTCTTGAAACTTATGATAAATTTAACAAACACAGGTACTTTTCCCCATTTAACAGAAATAGACTTTATTATTACTTCACTGACAGGTAAAGCATGTGACAATATCATTGTTGATCTGGCGTGCTTTACCTGTATTAGTAATGTATGTTTCTGCCAAATGAGAAAAGTACCTGTGTGTGTTAAATTTATAAAAAAAATCCAAGTGCAACCACCAACGTCTCTAATGATTATGTCCAAAGCAAACAGTTATCAAAACAGGTCGATGGTAATTAAACAGATATTTACAAACAATTTACTTTTCAGGTAAATATTTCAGAAATAATCAACAAAAAACTTCTCTTTTTTTTCGACACTACTTTAGTAATAAACTTTTGTGGCTGTTTGACTGGTTATAAGTAGATATTGCAATTAATGATCCAATTGTGTATACAAAAGCAAAGCTATTGAAAATTTACTCATGGCTAGTGACTTTTGAAAATCACCGATCCCCTAGCTAGTGAAATTTATTCTAGAAGTCCTATTTGAGATTAAATTTTATTTAAGAACACATTCATTGTCTAATGTTTAAAAAACTTCATTTTTTTAATAATTAATTTTAAGATTTTAATGTCACTAAAATCAACCTTAATACATGTATGTGACGTAATAAAGACCAAATTTTAAAATCTCCAATAAAAATGTAATATTAATAATTATTTTTGATCCCCCTTCCCCTAAAAAATACCCCAACAACAACAACAAAAACAAACCCACCAAAAATACTATATATATTATTTTATTATTAGAATATTTGTTTTAACACCACTGTGTCTTGTAACTTGTATATATGTATAGTTTACATGTTCAATACAGAACATATTTCATGCTGCACTAACATCTAATTAAAGCAAACTTTGCCACATTTTTTAGCTTCTTGAGAAAATTTCGCTATTCTCATGTCAACACCGTGCTAAGTAACACCAGTGGTTATGTTCCTCCTTAGAAACCTCCCAGCTGCTTTCACTTCTGGTGTGCCGAGTTTCTGCCAGTGGTACAAACCGGAAATCAACAGCAAACTCGGGTAACAAATATTTCATAACTTGTTCACAACACTGGCTTCATTGTACACAGATTTGTGATAGCTTCAACTTCCATAACATTTTCTGAAATTTTCAAATTATTTTTACAAAATTACACTTATCTAAACACTTACCTAATGCACCAAAAGATATATATTTTTCCTTGTTTGCTTTTTAATTGGGATAATAACCGTGAAGAAAATGTGTTGCGTGCATCGTTAAATAAAACACCTTTTTAATTTTGTTTTTAAAGGTATGATGAGTATGGTGGTATAAAATGAATTGAATATGAGATTGTAAATAGTCTTATGTATACATGTACTTAAATGTAAAATTTTGTCTAGTGGATAATGTAAAATTTATGGCATGCTTAAACCGAATGATTATTTCTGAGTGTAAATGCATTTTCAAGCTCTTCAGCAAATAGAAATAAGAGACGTTTTACACCGGTATTGTGCAAACAAACAATACCATCACCCTCAGTGGCCTGTGAGCTTGTCCGATCCTATTTATCGTACCAGTGTAATCTGCATCAACGACTCTTGATTTATAGGGATTGTGGCCACGGTATAGCAGTGTTGGGGATCGGCGTACAGCAATAGCCTCGCTGTATCTTTAAAAACTTGTTTTTAGCTTCTTCTTTTTTGGCATTTTTTGGCACCCTTCTGCACCATTTGGCAGCTGCGTTGAATTAAATTTGGGTAAAACGAGCAAATTGGTGGTCGGAGTTATTTCGTGAATTCAGGGGGCAATTTATCTGCAAGCCGATACGGTTCGAGTTCCGTTTTTACGAGAAAGTGTCGGAGAGAAAATCACAGGGCAGGGATTTAGTGGGGAAGATTAACTTGACAGGGGATTATGGTCTATGGTTTTAATGCTATAACACTTTGCGATAATACGTGAAGTGGGATTTCGGCCTAAGTCTTCTATGCCACAAACGGTGTGGTTGCCGTACTGGTTTATTTACAGACACGTGTAATATTTGGATATGAATCCATACCAAATGTATTTGACAATGCAGCTGTATTTGACATGAGAAAAACAATTGCGTTGCTAGCAAGCTGGTTTCATTACTATGTATATTCATTGATTAAGAGGAACAGTTTCAGGAGGGTGGCCACTGATTCTAGGGGACCAGTTATGAATTAAAGTGGGATCTAGCTCAGTTGAGCACTCACCTGAGATGTTTGGGTTGCAGGATCAAATCTTCTTGGTGGACCCATCAGTTGGGCTTTTTTCTGTTCCAACCAATGCCCCACGACTGGAATACCAAAGGCCGTGGTATGTACTATCCAGTCTATGGGAAAGTGCATATAAAAGATCCCTTGCTGCTTATCGGAAAGAGTAGTGGCAGCAGGTTTCCTCTGTAAGACATATGTCAGATTTATCATATGTTTGACGTCCAATAGCCAATGATAAAAAACAATGTGCTCTAGAGGCGTTGTTAAATAAAAGAAACTTTACTTTGTTTGTGGATGCAAAGCAAAAACCCCAATCACACTGGTTCAAGCACACTGTCCTGGACACACACCTCAACTATCGGAGTTGTGTGACCAGGACAGTGATTAATTGTTAATAGAGGTTAGTGAGTGTCTGTGAGAGAAGAGGGTGTAGTGGCCTTACACCTTCCCATTGAACCCTACTAGGTCGCTCTGGGTTGGAGCTGTAGTATTAATATATAAATGTGCTCAGCTGTTGTAAAACAATTAAACCTTTCCTTTAGCAATTCTACAAGTGTCAAGCCTTAGAAAACAATTGCTTAAGGGCCAACATAAAACATACACCAGTGAGTGAAATACAGGTATGAGTTAAGGCCACACAAAAGAATTATCTTTTTATCGCAGTGGGTCAGTGGTGGACTAGTGAGTGGTAGGTGTCATCCTGTCACACTTCATGAATTATGGGATGTGACTAGAATGTATATTAGGTACTCGACCAACAAATGTCACTGAATGTAGGTAATCTCATTAATATAAACTCTCCATTTGTTGTGGACAATTTCCCTTGGCCATAATGCAGGTAGAAATGTGTATGAATACATTATGGCTTACTGTATATACAAGTTTGTTTTCCTTTTTTTAGTTTTTCATCCATTTTGAGACTGATTAAAAACACATTTCATAGAAACTCTTTTACAAGTAAATTGATGAAATTAACTCTAGGTATTTACCTTTGTTTGCATAAGCTTTGAACTTTTATATTTCAAATTATTTACATTTTGAAGTAAAGATGGATGTTTTTAACCCAAAAGTTCTTAACCTGCACTAATTTTCCACAATGTTTCTTGCATCTTGACCCCGAGACAAATATTTTGATATATCTCAACCTATGTTAAACACCGAGTTGGACCATCTTGAAAACTAGAGGACCTTTTCCTACTCTTCTGGTCTAGATACTGTTAATTGATAGTGGTTAGTGAGAGAGAAGAGGATGTAGTGGCCTTACACTAAGCCCTTGAAAACACAATCAGTGTTGGAGCTTGTACTGTGACGCGAACCCCATACCTACCAGCCTTGAGTCTGAAAGCTTAACCACTGTGCCATTGAAACCGGCCGGCATCGTATACAGCCTGTATGTCATCACCACAGTGGTAACTGGATCATAGTCATACACAACATAATGTTAGGCTTAACCACACATCCACTCATCCCTCAGGTTTTACCACGCATCCACTCATCCATCAAACCATGTTATAACACATTTTTGTCCATCAGTCCGGTCTGTAGACACATTTCTAGTTTTATGGTTGCCTGCCGTTTTGGCTGATGCCACCATAGAGAGGACAGCAATGCCACCTTGTTGGGATGTTTCCCTCAGGTATGTTATGTGTAAAAAGAGAAAGAAAAATGATCTTCTCTTCATAGAGAACATTGTTTTCCTCATTCTTAGCGCAGAACACCTGAAAGGTAATCATTTACCTGAACTAATGTTGTTATTATTCTACACAGCTGTCTCGCGTGCTATTTGGTGATGTTGCAACTAACTAGACAGTCAGAGACACACAATCTCAGTTTCTCTCTTTCTCTCTTTCTCTCTCTCTCTCTCTCTCTCTCTCTCTCTCTCTCTCTCTCTATATATATATATATTTCTCTTCTTTTGTTTTCTCTCATCCCTTGTTACCTGCTTTCAGTTTTATGTTTTTTTGTACTCTTCTCTCTGTCTCTTTCTATTTTCTTTACCCATCACAATGTCCCTCTCATCTCTTGCTCTCTCTCTCTCTCTCTCCATTTCTCACCCTGTCTGTTTCTTTCTACCCTGCTCTTCTGTCTCTCTCTCTCTTTCTTTCAGTCCCTCATACTTTTTCTGTGTCTCTCTCCCCTCCCCACCCCACCCCTGGAAGATGTCTCAGATGCACATACAGTAGTTTAATTGATGGCCATGTGGTGAGAAACATTTATCAATGCAGCACGGAGCGCTGCTAATTGAGTGACAATGTTGATAACATGCTGCAACATTACCTCACTGTAAGGGTATAATCACAATTAGACAGCAACGACCCCCAGGGGTGCCCAGTCCCCAGAGTGGGCCGCCTTTCAGTTTGATCAGGTAGCATTGATTATTTCAGTCTGATTCCACCTTTATTAGATTAGCTTGTGCATCGCGCATCGCCTGTCCTTGCCGGTTTCCGTTAGCAGAGATGATGGTTTAATACAAATACTCTAGATACAGAAATGGAGTTTCTTGTAAGCATGTTTACTGTCCACTTGTGGGTATGGTAGTATTGCAAATGATGTGTTTAACAACAAAGTTGAAGTTGGTTTAATGACTCCCCTAGACACATTGATTTATTAATCATCAGCTATTGCTATTGGATGTCAAACATATGGTAATTGTTGACATGTAGTCGGAGGAAACCTGCTACAAATTTCTTTGTAGCAAGGGATCTTTTATATGCTCTTTCCCATAGACAGGATAGTACATACTATGCCCTTTG
>JAUUEI010576012.1:0-11027 GCA_032274625.1 Depressigyra globulus
ATTTGTCGGAAGATTAGATCCTGCTTGTTCAGAAGACGACATCAGAAAATACTTCGAATCATACGGAAAGGTATATAAAAAAATTTACGTTTATAATTTTTATTCTGTTATTCAAATAAGTCTAGTATTAGTGGACCAATGAAACAATGAAAAATCATTGATTGAAATGGACAGTGTTATCTTTAGGGTTTTTGTTTCACTTTGTTAGTTTAAAGTCCATTTTGGTGTTTGTTTTTTACTCGTTATAAAGTAGGGACGGGATCTAGCTCAGTCGGTTGAACTCTCGCCTGAGGTGCTGCAGTCGCAGGATCGAACCTCCTCGGTGAACCCATCAATTGGGCTATTTTATGTTCCAACTAGTGCCCCACGACTGGTATATCAAAGGCCGTGGTATGTACGATCTTGTCTATATGAAAGTGCATATAAAAAGATCCCTTGGTGCTTATTGGAAACAGTAGCCTATGTGGCGGCAGCGGGTTTCCTCTAAAAGACATGTCTGAATTATTATATGTATGACGTCCAATAGCTGATGGTAATAAAAACCAATGTGCTCTAGTGGCATCGTTAAATAAAAATATACCTTAGTTCGCACTTGGAACATTGACAGCATCACAATTGTCAAAATAACTTGAAGAAAGCCAACTCGCCAACACTATTAATTGGCCATTACAGGGGACAATATTTCAAAATCTGAGGTAACCTAAATTCGGTTCACGTGGTTTTTACCCAGGTAACCTATTGGTCGATTACATGACTTGAATGTAAGTAACCAATGGGTTAACTAATCGGTTGCCTCCAAGTTGCATTGAATTTACATTTGAAAGATTTTATTTTAGCTCAGACATAAATGTGAACAAATGCAAAGGCTAACATTTTATAAAAGTTAATTAAATACTGGGATTTTGCAAGTTTCAATTTTAGAAAGACTGGCAGTTCGCGTGAATTTTGCGTAACAGTCATGCAAACTGTTCCACGCAAACTGAACTGAACAGTATTGTACCCTGCATTACTTGCAGTTGTGTAGCACGTGCCGAGTTTATACATGCATTAAAACCAGATGTGTAGACGCTAACTTTAAAGTTGTCTTCGTACTAGGATCGGTCTTTTAAAAACTTTATTTCGAAGATTTTGTTTATCTAATTTTAGCATTTTGCAAATGAAAACTTATATAAATTTGAGGATTTATTTTAATTCGTTTCAGATCGAGAAGCTTGATTTGCCATATGACAAGGTAAAGGATCAGAGACGCGCTTTCTGTTTTGTTGAATTCGAAAGTGAGGAAGCCGTCAAAAACATTCTCGCAAAAGAGACCCACAAAATAGGTGGACAAGAGGTAAGCATTTTCAATGTTGTAGACATTTTTAAAAATTGAAAGAAGTAATGTAAAGTTAACTGCAAGTTTTTATTTCCAGATTTTTTATATTACAGGTAAATGGCAAATTCTGAGCAGTTCATTTCATCTGTATTCATCCATTGTTTTAATAACTATTTTGTAAATCTGTTTTTTTTTAACAAAAGCATGTATAATTTGTGAATAATAATAATTATTAAATTGATACTTTCACTAAAGTCAATTGAAAGAACTGGCAAAACGTTTGAACTAACAAATGATTAAACGATTATGGGTACCAAATAACAAAACAATGCTTTCGTGAAGATGTTTGACTTCATTCTGTTCCCCTTTCCTGCAGGCCATGGAAGTGGTGGGACAGAGAAGCCGAAATGTTGCCAGACTGAGGTTCACTGCCAGAGGTACCTCCGCATGTGGCTAATGTATTGATAAATGTAAACTTAGCATTTAACCAGTTTATCGAGTTTACATTTATCTATCCTCCAAGTAAATGGTCTGTGTTTATAGGTTTTCACGAGTAACATCCCATCATTGCAGTAAGTGTAATCCAAATGTTTCTAATATATTTCTATTCTATTTATAATTTCTTTCCTACAGCGTAACTGGGTTTTGGTTCTTGGATTAATCTGCCTCGTGTTCAACAAGAGATAAGCAATTTTTATTGCTGTCATCGATCCTTTCCAATGATGGGAAAATGATAAAATAACTAAAATCGACCACTATTTCAAATGCGTAATAGTGGATAGCCATTTATATTGTATTCCAAGTGTGTAATGTTTTTATAATTTTCTACATAGGTTGACATCAAGAAAGCGACGCCCAGTGGGCAGGGAGCTAGAGGTGGTGGCCGCGGTGGCAGAGGGTGGGGACCTGGTTACGGATATGGTGGTCGAGGAGGTGGTAGAGGTAAGGAAACCAATAATTGTGTGATAGTGGTTTGTTAGATATGTTGATCCAAACCACCTGTAAAATTTCAAGTTTTTTTTATTTTAATGTTACCTACAATTGATAGTTACAGGCCCAGGTTGTTGACAGCTTCAGGGCTAGCTCTGCTGTAGACCAAATTCGCCAATTGCTGAATTTTATTATAAGTTGGTAAAATAATTTCATGTTTTTATGTATATTTTTCTGGAAAATAACTGGTATTGCAATTTGAAGTTTAATAAATAATTTGAACTTTTCTGTGCACCCAGGGCCAGCCCCGAGTTTCAATGTGGGATGGTATGTAGTTCAGTGGTGGTGGGTGCTCACATGATGTACAGTATATTTTAAGATTGTCAGTTTGTACTACACTGCTATATTTTCACAAAGTGGTTCTAAAATTTGAAACAAATTCAGAATGTCTTCTATAAATTAGTATTTGAAGCATACAATTTTCTTCTATGTGCTTTACTATAAAATAATAATAGAATATCAGTTTATTTTAAATAAGTATTTCTGACATTGAATGTTTCTATTAAAAACCTTTATTTCTTCAGGAGGCTGGGGCTCTGGTGGATGGGGTGGCCAGGGTGGATGGGGTGGCCAAGGTTACAATGGATACGGTGGCTATGGCGGTTACGGAGGCAGTGGATATGACGGCTATGGGTACGGTTACCAGGGGTACAATCAAGGCTATGGCGGCGGCGGCTGGGGTGGATACGACCAGGGATATGGCGGTTACGGAAACTATGGATATGGTACGTATTAACACTATTGGCAACATTACTGTCCTGAATGCTTGAAGCTCATTTTGGTTTCAGTGTTTCACGCTGTTTAATCAGTAAACAGTTGACATGTTCGAGGGAAAATGCAATATTTATGAATTTGTAAAATCCTTGTTTCAAATAATTGAATTAATTCAGGTGTTAACAATAACTCTTGGCCTTGGCTAGTGACCCGTTTTGGTCTGGGCTATTGTCATCGAATATACAGGACACGAGCCAAAGCTTTTTTTTTCATGGCTAGTGACTTTCATAACATTGTCGAACATTTCAAAATTAGTTTAGTTTTTAATTCCTGATTTAAAGCTGTTTTACGGCTCCTTTATCTTTCAAATTTATATAAATTTAAAAACTTCAATTCCTACATTCGTAATATGCATTTTCCTTCGGCATAATATGTAGATAATAAATTTTATGGGTTAATTGGTACACATTAGGTGTACACACCATAAATGAAGTAATCAACCCTGAAGATTCTAAAGGACGACAAGAATGAAGATGGTTTGTTGAAATGTTTGGTGTTGTAGGAAATGAGCATGTACTTGGTGATGGTGAAAACTGCAGATATTTATGCTATAGTTTTATATTCCTTTGGTTTCACAAGACATTGGTAAGCTCTAGGATGTGAAAACAGAATATTTGTCCTACTTGATGAAGTCGAAGGTGAGGATGCAACTGTAATTTTCACCAATTGGGTTTCTATTCTGTAATGGTGGATCAACTACCCAATTTACCAATTACCGTCTCCTGTAGAAACTATTTCTAAGTTTCTTTAATATCTTTAATCAATTTGTATTTTGTATCGAATCAGCAGCTCATATGACTATCATATTTGGTTGTACAAATTGGTCTACTTAGTCAAAATTCACAAGTTGTAGTAATAAGTGATGTGAACATTTTAAGTTAGCATCATGTTGATCTGATTTTGACAAATGAACATAATTTTTACATGTTTGTTGTATTGAACTTAATTTGGAGGTAAATTGCCATTGTTTTATGGCTGTTGACTGCATAACTGCTGAGCTTAATGGTACTTTTGATGTATGCATGTTGGTTGAAAATGATTGGACTGCACCAATGTTGACAGGGTTGAACGTGGCAAGAAATGTTATATTTAATGTTGAGATTTTGTAGCCAAACAAGTTGAACTGCAATTCACTTGGGATTTAATCATGGACTTGGAATAAATCCTTCATTGGTATTTATCGAGCAATACGTTTGTAGCCTTCTTTGGGGAAAGTTTTGGGAATTTGGGTATAAATATTCTTAAAATTATTTATAGATTATATGACTGCTGCAAAATCATTGCCAAAGAGTTATTAGTCAAATTACTATTTAAATTATTTCCTGTCTGTGAATACTTTTGATAGTTGACTAGTTGTTAGGAGGAACATGGTTTTCAATGGTTATTAGAAAAAGTTCATATGTGCTGGAATGGGGGAATTGTGCAATTTTAACATGGGCAACTTGTAAGGCTATTCAAGGATGCTGCACCATAAAATACTTGCTTGAGAAATAAAAATGTTCTATGTCGCCATTCTGAATAAATCTTTGTGAAAGAAATAATTTTTGTACTATATTTAATTTTTAAAAACCTATAATTTCATTTTTCTCTTTATAGCAATTGTAGTTGCACACAAAACACTAAATCTGCATGCATTATAAGAACAGGAACATTTTAATACCAAGTGTATTTCGTTGATGGTAAATATGGAATGTCGCAATGGGAAACCTGGATGTTTAACAATTTCCAATGGAAGATATGTTTCGGTATTACGTGAAGTGATTGTGGTTATAATTGAAATTGTTTCATTTTGTCTGGTTTCGTTTGTAATTTATTGATTCTGTTTTCCATTGTTGGTCTAAAATGGGATGTTGCATGATTTTTAGGATTATTCACTCTGTTGTAAATTGTTTACCACTTCCCAACTTGATTGACATAAACTTGTTGATTTCTTAAGTTTGGACGTTAGTTTGTCTGGGAAGCTACTTACTCTACAATATCTGTTCTCACTCGGTCTTTATTTTCTACCAACAATGCCCATCCGATTTCACATACATTCCAGTTGCAACTTATTTAATCTACTGTCAACTATTGTCAATTACGTATGTAAAATGTCCCGTGTTGAAATAAAAACTACCATATGTACCCCTACTAGGTGGAAATGTTTTTGAACTGGACAGTGTTTCGTGAACTTTTGAATAGCAGTTCTCTTCAATTTGAAATTTACAAAATATCGAGTGTTTCATGATTTTAGGATATGTTATTGTCTCCTCGTACAAACCCTTCCTATCATAACAACCCACTGTCCAAACTGGTGGTCTAAAATATGTTATTTCCTGGGTTTCCAAAAAGCTGAACTGTACACATGCAATTGGTAGATGCTAGAAGGCTTATTTGGTGCCCGTACTATGCAGTAATGCCAGTTTTCTGTAATTTTCAAGGTGATTACGGTGGCTGGGGCTATGGACAGAACGAAGGTGAGTTCAATCTAACCACTTGGCCGTTAATTCGCCAGGTATTTTCAGTGGTGTGATGTGAGCTTTTCCTACAAATTTCCGTAGTTTTTCACATGCACATTTGTTTTATTTTGTTTTTTACAGAAAGTTTTTGATTAGGTGCAACTCTATACATTAACCCTAAAATGTTCTATATATGTTAGACAACATAGATTATTGTATTTCCACGTTATAAAAAATAGTGTTTGACTTGACGAACATTGATCCTGTAGAAGGCTTGCAACTTTATTTTGTATTGCATGCAGTTCACCACACACTCACTTGTGACAATCTGATGGGCATTGAAATCTGGTTAATAATAACCAGTTAGTAATTTGGTATCTGAAGAGACATCCAGAGTTAAATGATCTTGGCATGTGTTGTTGTTATTGATGCATAATCAGTCTTGAGTGTTGTGGCTGCTTTAACCTTGCCATCCTGCATGTGTTGTAAATGGTTGTAGAATAGATTTCATTACTCGTTACTATGACATGTTAAGATGGTGTAGGTTTTTCAGATGTTTATCATTCATTAGATCTTGCCCATGATGTGATAGGGTTTTGTGGTTTTTAAGTTTTTGTACAGGTGATTGAACTATTTATTAACTTGTATCAGGACAGCTGTTGAAATTCACTTTTGACAGTTGGCCAACAAATTTATGAACATAACATGCTAAGCTTATTTGATATACTGCAATTTTAGTTTTATTTAAGAAATTGTAAATTCATTGATTTATTAAATTGGAAAATGGTCTACAATATGTTGATGTGACTTACGTTTGAAGAGAGCTGCTTTAAAAAAAAATACTGATACTACCTTGGGGAAAATCAAGAAGTTTATAACTATTTTGAACCTGGAAGCTATGACAATATACTTGATGCGTGCTGTTGAACAAAATTGAAACATGTTTTCCATGTCGTTTACCATGCAGTGTTTGCCATCTTGCTATGTTTTTCTCATTGTTAGTTGTCTACGTCAATTTAATTGTTACTGCATTCACAAACTGGACTATTTATCTTTTCATCAGGCGGGCAACAAGGTGGTTATGGCAAGGCACCAAAGAGAGGGGGTGGGGGCTACCACCCATACAGTCGATGAAACGCAGATGAACTTTAAAAATGTCATGGTAGGTTTTCTTTCCAGTAGATAGACCTAAAAATTTGCAGTGTTTTCTTCTTTTTTTTTTGTAAATTCATGTTTTCGTTGTAAATGTTTTATTTTTTGGTCATGCTTTGAAAACCAAAACTAATCAGAAATTTTTAATTTGTAAAATAAGCAGCTCTTCATTTCCAATTAAATATTGGTCGGAAAAATCTTTGGTAAAAAGATCTTATCTTTTTTCACAGGGTCTCAGCAGTCACCTTAAAAGCTGTCATCGTGAACGTGTGTATCATAGCAGTCAGTCATTCGAGATTTTACATCATATTTCTTCATTGTCTCATCTGGACTTTCATTCCATTGTATGTGAATAGTTTTACATGTAAAATGCAATAAATGTAACTGTAATTTTTTTTAACGGATTTGTTGTTTTTTGAAAACTTGTAAATGAAATCGTTTCACGATTACCAAGAGCTGCATTCCAATATCACTGTCGATTTTTAGGACTTTACTGGAATAGATTGTATGGGTGGTATGCACTCCTTCCATGGACATTGAAAAACATTTTAGTTTGTTTATAGCTGAAGATTGATTCTGCATCTTAGGATCTGGTTTTCTTTAGACAGGAGGGAAAACGAAAATCAAAATTGGCATAAAGATATTCTAGTATGCTGTGAACATGGATTTGAACCTTGAGGCAGTTCCTGGACTTTTCTTTTAATGTGCTGGGGCGAGGTGGGGTGTGTAAATTCTACTTGGTTGACTTCGTGTTGTTGAAAATGACGTCTTCTGGATTCAGCTGTTAAAACTTGTTGTAATAAAAACGTTTAGTCACACAATGCTTTGAAACTGGGGTACTGGTTCATGGATTGTATTTGGGCCAAAATGGCTTCGATTGGCATTTGCAAATGATGTACATAACAGCTTAGCTGCTTTCAGATTTATGCCAGCAGTTTTCCGATAAGTAGAAAAGGAAGTCTCCTGGTCTTGAAGGCGATTACAGACCTTGGTGATAGAATGAGAAAAAATAAACTTCGGCCACTGAATGATGCATCATTGTACAACTTTTTATTGACAAATTGGGTGATTTTAGTGTTACTTTGTTTTGGGATGGGGCCATTGTTCGAACTGCCTGAATAAATCGTTGAACATTATGTCCAAGAGATCAAAGTAATTTCTAAAAACAATTGTTGGAAGTCGTTAGTGATACTTGTTACAAGGTTATGAAGTTTACCAACATGAAACCTGAAGCAAAAACTGAAGTACCAATTGTGGGCGTTCTTTCTTTATGCACACCATTGATGAAAATCACTGGATTGAAAATGTGAAAACGAATAAGTATTGTGACCTGTTTGTAAATAAAAACTTGAAACAACTAATCAAGAAGTTTACTTTACACATGAAAAATACCATCAACATAAAATTATGCAACAAATTTACAAACTTAAAAACTATCTACCCTAATCTCATTGGACAACTATACTTGCCAGGTATGTGATGGGGTACAATTTGTTTTGAATTGGCATTTTTTTCCCCTACCTGATGGAGAATTGAATAGCAATTACTGGAATTTGATTAGTACTTTTATTATAACATTCTGCCACCCTCGTGAAGGCTGTTAATCCAGATTTAAGTGTATTAAAAAAACCCACCAGATTTTCCATCCATTTTTACAATGCGAACACTAATTTTGCACCTGTGATAAAGCAATCGTATGTTTTCAAATTGTTTTAATTTTTATAAATGGAATGAACTTTTGTCATCTATAATTGTAAAATTTTAAAAATAGTCGCTGTTTAGTTTTCAATCCAGTGATTTTCGTTACTGTTTTGCAATAAGTGAAAAAAGCTTATGCATAATTGATTTGGACAGTTTAAGATGCTTGTATATTGTGGGTCCCATGAATTATATATATATATATATGGTCAATTATGTGTCACTTTTGCTGTTTACCCGTAATTTGTAGTCGGTTGGTAATGTGGAAGCCAAACTGTTGCATTAGGGTGAACAGAAATGCACCACTATTCGGGGAAAAGTTTCTTAATGAATCACATTTAAAAAAGCATACGAGTGAATTATACTATTGAAATCAATCAAGTTTGTAGTGCAAATGTAAAAATAGTAAAATATTCTGTGCAAATTTGAAACCATTTCACAGAATATTCAACAGGTGACCAGTATATTTTACCTATTTTCAATGCCACAGTGAAGAGTTTAAAAATGCTTTTAAAGCTTTGTGCTCCGAATTTACCTACTGGTAAATATGGTGTCAATCTTTCACAAATGTAGTTCCCATGGACGTTATGCAAAATAAAATCATATTCACAACCATTCGGTTACAGGGTAAACCTCTAAGTTCTAAACTTTTTTAAGTGGCCCGACTTCTATACAAGATGCATTACTAAATGCTGGACAGTTGAAATCGAATGCAGTCAAAATTATGGATATGGTTTGCTGATGTTTACACAGTATGTGGTGGTTTATAATTTTGCAAATATTTAAATGTACGTATTGTCCTGTCTATGGGAAAATGCATATAAAAGATCCCTTGCTGCTTATCGGAAAGAGTAGCAGGTTTCCTCTAAAAAGACGTGTCAGAATTATCATATGTTTGACGTCCCAATAGGCCCATTCCACACGAGGAGTAGCTGTGGTGGCAGCGGGTTTCAGCTAAGACGTGTCGGAATTGTTTGACGTCAATTGCCGATTAAATAAGTCTTGTGTGCTCTAGAGGTGTCGTTAAATAAAACAAACTTTATTTATATTTTTAGACCCTGTATTGGTTGTAATTTAAAAACAGATTTAGGTAACCCACCAGTTACCCTGATTAAAAGAACAGTCGAACAATCGGTTATCGCACATTTTGAAATATTGCTCCATGGGTAATCTTGGGACAATCCACATGTACCGGAATATGCATCTCATTATCAGGATGCTACATTGATAATTGATGATTATGATAAATCCACTTTTCATGGCATGTTAGCAAATGTCATTGTCATACGGGGCAAATTGTAAGATATAAATGGTATAAAGTTTGAATTTTCGTACCAACCCTTTTGCCATTTGCAGCGGGCGCCATAGCCTAGTAGCCTGCCTGATGTGCGGTTTTCTCAACGTAATCATGCGTCCAACGCAGATATAACCGTATTTACATTTGTAAATTAAAATGTGTTAAATGAGTACGTCGTTAAACAAAAAAAAACCAATTTGACATTTGCAATTGTTCATTTTTGTATGCTTGCATACATCAAATTAATGTGCAAGCACGCCGTCTTGGGCACACAACTTTGCTGTCCAGTTCGGTAGTTAATTGTTAGTAGTTAATGAAAAGTGGATGCAGTGGGCCTTACACCTTCCCATTCATCCTTTACCTAAAGCTGTGTTGTGCCAGTACTGAGAAGTGAACCCAGAACCTACCAATCTTAGGCTGATGGATATGGGCTATTTTCACAAAAAGGGGCAAATAACGGTAAAGAACTTTTCGAAACGGTTTTATTCTTCTTGGATTTTGGTTTTCAGTCTGAAGCAGATATGTTCATTGGTGCAATATCTGAAGTAGCCAAGCTAGATTATTTTTTAAAATATACATAAACCATTTTTGTACTTTTGTCTTTACCGTTAATCTGTTAATGGTATAAGACCAGGTAGGGAATGGTCTTTACTGTGCAGTGTTTTTTTTTCCATTAATGAAATACACATGGATATTTATAAATATTAATAGTCTATGAAAATAAACACTCCAGGACATTGTTTATCTAGTGATAGCAGACTTCTATTAGTTGGAAATGGTTTCCATCTCACATGATCTACATATAGTGACAAAACCTACTACTACAGAGGTTACTTGTTATAAAAGAAAAATTGTCTTTTATATTAACTTTCCTACAAACAGTTTAAAACGTAAAAATGGGAGTGTGGTCATATGCACATGTACATGCAATGTGTATGTATGTATAAATAAAGAACCCAACTTACTGAAAGTAACTATTGAAAAAGAACTTTGCTGATTTGACTTAAACTGCATCCATATAATTATAAATTAGCAAAGCATCAAATGTAATTTACTTTTCCATGGCAAGTCCTAGGTGTTTCATTCAGAAATATTTAAGGTGCTACACCACCATTTATTACTCTATGCATTTCAATGCAAATAATACATCAGAATAAATCCAGTGAAAAATAGCATGATATAACCAGGAATAAATGACTTTTGAATATACCGTACAATGACACGTGACATAAGAAAAATCAATATAGGTTGACCACAAAAAAGTTTAGTTATCCGCCTTTTTGTTGGAGCACCGTCCCATTTTGCTGTCATGTACCCACTTCCATGTGACCACATAACACTAAGAAATTGTGTTACTTAGTAG
>JAUUEI010576123.1:0-22038 GCA_032274625.1 Depressigyra globulus
TTACAAAATTTTCGGCCCAATCAAATTCTTCAATACGTAATGCTGCTGTTATTGCATTTCGAAACTTTGTAGGGCTAATTAACCCATCGTCTTCTAATAGAAAACCTTTTTCCTCCATTTGCTTAAAAATATAAAAGTAGTCTTCATTATATCTAAACTTTCCACTGTTAATCTGAGCGACAGAGTAATTTAAGAAATTTGTATAGATTTCATTTCCTTCATCTCTAGTGAATAGATGAATATTATTTTTCACTAAGTCTTTTATTTTGTCAATGGCTACGACATCATCAAGATTCGTAAGTGCGGTGGCTAAATAATAAAAAATAGAAACTGCTGGAGATTCATCGTAATCAACATTCTTTACATGATTTAAAATTTCTTCAATCAAGAAAAATTTATAATCATGGGCTAAGTATTTTTTTCGAACTATAGAGTTTGTGTAGAAATACAGTTTTTCCGAAAGGTAAAAAAGATCTAAATTTTTCAATATATCTTCAACGTTCGTCTTAGCTTCTCCGCTTTTATCAAAGTCTACAACCTGGTAATACTCTTTTTCTTTAGTATATTTTTGCAAATAATAATTTGCATTTCTATATGGTGTTTCCGCAAAATATTTATCACTTTGTCGAATTGAAATGGACTGCAATGTGTCAATATCCCATTCATGAACCGCCCTCATCATGTAATTGATTTGGCGCCCTTCATCTTTTCTAAATTGCTCTTGAGCCAAAAATTCTTTAAAAATTTTCAATAAATCTGAATTCAGCTTCCGCAAATTTACCTCTTTCAGTTCCTCCTTCCCAAAGATTTTCTTCCAGAAAAAAGCTTTAGTCAATTTTTTTTCAGGTGTACGGTCTAAGAATTTGGAAATGGCATCAAAAGCTTTCAGTAAGGTTTTACTACGGTTGAAGTACGGGGACAACAAGTACAATCTAAAGCGTTTCAAGACTTCAGGTTTTAATTTTCGTAGGCTTTTGACAATTTTGGTGGATTCCATTGGGTCAAAATTAGTTCTTTTTTGGAGGTAAACCAAATTGATTTTATTTTACTATAATCTAAGACCGCTCTGGCACTAAATTTGGAGAAATGTAAAATAAATGATATATATTTTTTTTGCGATATCAACATGCTTTTTTGTGTTTTTATTGGTCCAAAAACTCAATAAGATCAAGTCTTATTAACTTTTAAATAAATATATAATTCTTGCTATTTGTGACATAACAAACTGATAAACAAGAGTTTAAACTTGGCAAAAAAATAAAACCTTAAACGAAAGGCAAAAAAATTATAAAATCTCTTTGTTTGTTTCCTCAAAAAAACCTATCTTGCAACCAAATAAACATCCTCTCATGCTAAAACTTCGACACTTCCTTTCATTCTTGGTCTTTGCATTTTGTTTTCCCTCACTTTTCGCGCAAGCTAACTTCGACGGAATAACCTTAATCAAAGGGCAGACTTATTCGGGTCAAGTACATTCTTCCCCCAGTTCCCCGTTAGTAAAAAACTATCCTCTTCACGGTACTTTCTCTGGATTTTACCCGCAAGGGAATGGAGAATTCCAGTTTGACTACACCCCTGACTCAACATACACAGGGCTAGACGAGTTAACGATAGAAGTCAGAGAGGGCTTTTTTAACTTCACTTACGTCACTTTCAAATTTTTAGTAGTTAAGTCAATTGTTCAGCCTAAAGGGGATTATGCTTATTCCAGTTCCAATGGCAACTATATGTTTAGAGATGTATTAAGCAATGATATAGCAAGTCATCCGCCGCTCACCTTGAAAGCCATCGCTTTTCAAGAGGGAGGAACAGCCAAGATCGAATCGAATGGGCTCATTTCTTTTATTCCTGATGCCGATTATTCTGGAATGGCTCATATTAGATATGTAGCTTGTGACAGTTTGGGTACTTGTGGAACCGGCTTGTTAACTGTTTCTGTTTTAGGAGAAACAGAAAACAATGAAATGATTCTAGGAACGACAAAAAATACGGAGGTAAAAGCACCTATTGATTGGATTGGCTTTCAAATTGAAACGCCTCCCGAAAATGGCACAGCTCAGATTAATGGCGGTCTAGAGTTAGTGTATACACCTAATGAAGATTACACGGGTGCTGATTTTCTAACCCTTACTAAGGGCGAACAAACCAAATACGTTCAAATCACTGTCTATAATCAAGAGAAACCTAATACTTTGGCGATTCCAGATATCGTATATACAGCACAAAACACTGCAGTTAATTTTAATGTTACAGACAATGACTATGGTAACTTTTATGTAAAAGGATACTCCCAACCGAATATCGGAACATTGAACTATAATGGTGCAGGTAATTTCACCTATACGCCTCCTGCTAATTTTACTAGTGGAGCGAAGTTTACCTACCAAATAGGTAATTCTTTTAACCCGAATGTAGAAGAAACAAATGTTGAAATCCTAATTGGTAACCAAGCACCTTATAAGAGCACTTTTGAGCTGACAACTTCTATGAATGCCCCTAAGGTGATTAAATACCCTACAACATTCCAAGACTTCTCCTTTCAATCTGCGGAGCCTATCGAAGGTCATTTAGAATATTTTGAAGGCGTGAGGACTATTGTTATTGACGGAAAAGAGATTACTGGAAATAACATGCTCGTTTACTATCCTACTGATGGTTTTATCGGAACTGATGAATTTGATATTCGCTTTTGCCTTACGGAAAATGAGGAATGTGCTGATGTAAAAATATTTATGAATGTCATTGATGCTCCAGCTACTTGTTATGATGATTGTGTTTGGCCTGGTGATGCGAATGCTGATGGAGAAGTAAATGCCCAAGATTTATTGACAATAGGACTATATTTTGGTGAGATGGGTCCTGCCCGTTCTGATAATACTACAGATTGGTATGCACATGATGCAGAAAATTGGGACACATCCTCTGGAAGTGTAAATCTAAAGCACTGTGATACAAATGGAGATGGAATTATCTCTGCGGCAGATACACTCAGCCTAAGCGCAGCGTTTTCAAAGAATAATAATTTAGTTCCATTTTTTCCTGCCACTCAAAAACAAATTCAAATCAGTTTTGGAGAGCCAAGTGTCGCTAACGCTCAACCAGGTGACTATGTGTCTATTCCTCTTATATTAGGAACGGAAAGCAATCCTGCTATTGATATCTATGGTTTTACCTTCAATTTATTCTACTGGGTAGATGCCTTTGATGATGCCAATATCACTTTCGCAAATGAAAGTTGGTTGACTCAAAATGATGCCGTTCTTAACATCGCTAAAGCTCCCGCCAATGGTCAATTGACTACTGCTTTAACTCGAACCGGCAAGGTCGCCGCTAGTGGTTATGGTATTATTGGTTCTTTGAATTTCGTGATTGATGATGATATTGATGGTTTCAAAGGGAATGGAGACGTAGAGTTATCCATCAGTGGTAGTTCTGTATCAAACGTCTATGGCCAATCATTTGGCATAGAGGATGGCAATACCATTTATAAGGTTAACTTGGCTGGAACGGGTCTTGCTGAGATTGATGAGAGTCAAGTCATTATCTATCCAAACCCTGCAGCAGAAGAAATCAACATCCACTTGAATGGCGGCTTCTTAGCTAAGAAAATAGAATTAATGGATGCGCAAGGTAGAAAAATATTCTATGTGCGTGGATTAGAAACGAATCACTTTACTTATCCAATTTTGGATATGATGCCTGGTATATATATCGCAAAGGTCTATACTGCTGATGGTATCGTGTTTAAACGTTTTACTGTGGTCAAGAAGTAAATCATTCACCCTGATTAAAAAAAGCTCAAGCAAAATGCTTGAGCTTTTTTTTTGTGCGCTTGAGCTCTTTTTGTTGTTACGATTCATCGACAATTCATCTCCTTTCTGGGGGCATTAATTTGAGCAAAAACAACAATATTTTTTTTCTAAAAAGTTTTGTAGATAGAGATAAAGGATTACCTTTGCACCGGCGAGAGTCACGGAGTTAGCTCCCTTCGAATCCCCCAGGGCAGAAATGCAGCAAGGGTAAAAGGTTGTAGCAGCTGGTGTGGCTTCTCGCTTTTTTTATGTCTAGATAGATGTGGAATTCAGGGTTACGCTTTGGGAAGGCCTCTTTCATCAAGAAAAACTTCAGCTTATCATTCTATTTTCTTACTCAACTCATTGAGCTTCATCATACATTCTAGCGGCGTCATGCCATTTAGATCCAAAGCTTCTATTTCTTCAAAAATCTCTTGCGCTACTGGATTGCTCATATCAAACATGCTGAGCTGCATGTCATTAGGCATTTGCCGTAAAGAATTCTTATTGGCTTCTAAAGATAAGGTGGAGCCAGATTCAACTGATTTTGTTTCTAATTGAGCTAATATTTGTTCGGCACGCTTAACAACTTCATTCGGCATTCCAGCCATACGTGCTACATGGATACCAAAACTATGCTCACTACCTCCAGGTATTAGCTTTCGCAAAAAGACAATCTTTTGTCCAACTTCTTTAATCGAAATTGTGTAATTTTTGATTCTAGGAAATTTTTGTGCAAGCTCATTCAACTCATGATAATGTGTCGCAAATAAAGTCTTGGGGTGTGCTGTTTTATTGTTGTGTAAAAACTCGGCAATGGACCAAGCGATCGAAATCCCATCGTAGGTACTTGTTCCTCGACCAATCTCATCTAGCAGAATCAAACTCCTATCCGAAATGTTATTCATGATTCCAGCAGTTTCTGACATTTCCACCATGAAAGTAGATTCTCCCGAAGAAATATTATCAGAAGCTCCTACTCTTGTAAACACCTTGTCAATCAAGCCTATTTTAGCCTGCTGGGCAGGTACAAAAGCACCCGCTTGCGCCATAATACATATCAGCGCAGTCTGCCTCAAAAGGGCTGATTTACCAGACATATTAGGTCCTGTAATCATCATCACTTGCTGCGCTTCATTATCCAAGTACAGATCATTTGGGATATAGCTCTCGCCTATTGCTAAAGTTTGTTCGATTACCGGATGGCGACCTGCGATGATATCCAACGCAAAAGTATCGTTCATTTCGGGTCGGCAATAGTTATGCCTTTTGGCATTTCTGGCAAAAGACTGGAGGCAATCCAATTCGGCAATAGCTCTTGCATTCTTTTGAATGGGCGCCACATAGTCCATTGCGAAAGCGACTAATTCCTGATAGAGTCTATCTTCAATGGCCAACATTTTTTCTTCCGCCCCAAGGATCTTCGCTTCAAGAACTTTCAGCTCATCGGTGATGTATCGTTCTGCATTGGTCAGTGTCTGCTTCCGTACCCAATTATCGGGTATCAGTCCTTTATCTTTATATTTATTGGTGACTTCTAGGTAGTATCCAAAGACATTATTAAAACCAATTTTTAATTTATCTATTCCTGTTCTTTCCGCCTCAGTGGTTTGAATTTCAATTAAAAGCGCCTGACTATTTTTAACAATACTCCGCAAATCATTTAACTCCTCATCAGCTTCATCTTGAATGACACCTCCTTTGTGTAAATTAATTGGTGGCTCCGGAAAAATCGTTTTTTCTATTTTTTCTTTCAAAGCGACACAAGCATCTAGTCGCTTCCCGATATTCTGTAACTCCGCACTAGATGTTTGCGTAAGCAGCTCCTTCATAGAAGGAATATTACTTAGTGCTTTTTGTAATTGCACCAATTCACGCGGATTAATTTTTGCTAAAGATACTTTAGAAATCAATCGTTCAATATCACCAATTACTTTTATCGACTTTTCAATTTCCTCATTGATAACCGGCTTTTCCAAAAAGAATTCGACAATGTCATGGCGTTTTACAATAGTCTTTTGGTCTTTGGATGGGAGTACGACCCACTTACGCATCAAGCGCCCACCCATCGGCGAAATAGTACTATCCATGACGTCTATCAAAGGCACTCCTCCAGGATGTGGTGAATACAAAAGTTCTAAACTACGAATGGTAAAATTATCCATCCAAACGTAATTGTCTGGCATAATTCTATTAATCCTGTTGATATGGTCGATACGGGTATTTTCGGTGGAAGACAGATAATGCAAAGCTGCACCTGCTGCCATTTTTGCCAAAGCTAAATCTTCAATTCCAAATCCTTTGAGGTTCTTGGTATCAAAATGCTGGAGTAATTGTTCTTCGGTATAGTCTTCGGAAAAAACCCATTCTTCTAGTCCAAAGGCAAAAACCTCTCCCACATATTTTTTCTCAAACTCCGTTTTTCTACCTTTCGGTAAAACTATCTCAGCTGGGGCAAAACTCGTCAGTATTTTGTGAATGTATTCAACAGAGCCTTGGGTTACCAAAAATTCTCCCGTAGAAATATCGATGAAAGCTACACCAGCTTGATTCTTTTTTCCAAAATAAAGGGTAGCAAAATAATTATTCTTATTATGATCCAATAATGTATCGTCAGAAGCGATGCCTGGAGTCACGACTTCAGTAACCCCTCGTTTGACAATTTTCTTTTCTTTGGAAGGTTTTTCTAATTGTTCGCAGATAGCTACTCGATAACCTGCTTTGACTAATTTGGGAAGATATAACTTGACGGAATGATGCGGAAATCCCGCTAACTCGATATCGACGCCTCCATTATTCCTTGCGGTCAAAACGATACCCAAAACTTGAGAGGCTTTAACAGCATCCTCCCCAAAGGTTTCATAAAAATCTCCTATTCTAAAGAGCAAAATAGCATCCGGATACTTATTTTTCACCTGAAAATACTGCTGCATTAGGGGAGTTACCTTCCCTGTTTTCTTGGATTTAACGCTTTTTGCCACTTTGTTTGATTTTCTCTAGTAATGAAGGGTAAAGATACTAATTATTGTTTAAATAATTTACTTAATCCAAGGGCTACATACCGTGTAGATCTTGTGTTGTGGAGATTGTATGCCGCTAGTAACTGGTTATCGCAAAATTATTTTTGAACAACTTTTCTCTGTACATAAAAATAAATACCCGCACCAACCAAGCCACTATACATACAGAGCTTATGTAATTGCCCCCAAGTCAATAAGCCTAAAAAATCATTCTTCAAAGTCAAAGGGAAAAATGGCTCTACATCTGAATGCATAATACTATCCAAAAAGACATGACTGAAAGTCCCGATAAAAGCACTAACAAAAACGATGGACCAACTTATAATAATGGGATTATCCTTTTTGGATATTCGTAATACTCGTAAGCCAAATTCAGAAAGCTTTTTACCCGTAAGGCCCGAAAAAACCGCTAACAAAATTGCCCCTAAATAGGTATGCGAAAACCCATGTACATGACCCTCCGGAAGATAGGACATCACTATCAGGGGTTGTATATCCATGATAATCTGCGACCAACCAAACACCATTAAACTAAAGCTCCCTTGCAAAAGTGCTTTCATGAAAATACCCGGGCCCATATGAAAAGGTGTGAATGGCATATCTATCTATTAAACTAAACCTTCCGGTAAATCAACCAATACAAAATCTTTATTACTATCCAGAATATAAGCCTCTACCCAAGGTATTATAAATGTACTTTCCTTGTTTTCGACCAGCACCATCAGCTGTGGGCCTTCCTCATCAAAATCAATAATAGAGCCTATCTCGCCAAGTGTTTTATCTTTTAGGTGCAAACCAATTAAGCCTTGAAAAGCTGATACGGGCTCTTCTGTATACTCCTTTGGTAAATCCTGTGGGCGAAGATATAGCTTCTTTTGAGCCACTTGATAGGCCTTGTTAGGATTATCAAAATCTTCAAACCTCACCAAAAGATGTGTCCCATTATTCTTACAAGTTTCTATAAAAAAAGGAATAATATCCCCTTTCTGCTCCACGAACAAGAGTGTTTTTGGTAAGAAGTCCGCAAACTTATCCCATAACAAGACTTTTAAAGAACCATCTAAACCGTGTGGTTTTCCTAACTTTCCAATTTGAATGTATTCCATTAATTATGATCGATTAGCACTTGCGTTAAAATAACTCCCTTCTCCGCTTTTTCTGCCCACGGTTCTGTACAAGTGATACATTGAGTGTCCAGTATTCTTTGGTTTCTGGCTACGAGTCCTATTCCCCTAGCGTATTGAGCGGAAGAAAGGCGCAATTCAATGGCCGTTTCAAAATTGGCTTCTTCAATAGTCACGACATCCTCGTAAGCCTGTCCATTGATGGTTTCAGCTTGAATGGATAGGACAGCGTAGGACCATTGCTTAAAGAATTCCAAATTTTCTTCTCCAATCAACACTTTAGTTTTGTCATCGAAAAAGCTATTTCCATTCCAGGTGACTTGTTCCTTTACAGGAAAAGTTAGTTTAATGAATTTGAGGTTTTCTTCCGTTTGAATGATGCGGTTGTTTTCTTTAATTAGCCACCAAACGGTATTTATTTGCCAATCTTCATTTTCATTTTTCCTCCATTCTCTTAAGACCCGATAAGTTGTATCCGAATCCACGGTCAATAATTCCACAATCGTTTCTTTGATTTGACTGCTTAGCGTATCGGGATTTCCAGAAGCCTTGTATACTATTGAGTCAACTTGATAGGTACGATACTTGCCGACTTCAACGGGAAAATAATCTGCTCCTGTATCTGTCTGATACGGATCAATTTCCGTTTTTGTGCAAGCAAAAAAAACAAAAGGTAAAAGTAATATTAAATATTTCATCCGCTAAGTATTATTAAATTTAGGTCTATCCAATGTGATGATACCACCACCAATCACATCATCGCCTTCATAAAAAACGGCTGATTGACCGGGTGCCACACCCTTTACATTTGCCAAAAATTCAACGTCAATATTCACCTCGTTATTTCGCAAGATAGATAAAGTTCCTTTATCATTATAACGTATCATTGTGGTTGCTTCCAATCCATCCGGAATGGATGCATATTTTTGCATATTCAAATCCGTTACTCGCATCCCATTTCGTATTAAATCTTCCATATAGCCGATAACCACTGTATTGGTATCTGCTTGAATGTCAACGACATAGGCAGGAACACCTAGTGCTATCCCCAAGCCCTTTCTTTGTCCAATCGTATAAAATGGATACCCTTGATGCTTGCCTATGACCTTGCCATTTGTATCCACAAAATCACCACCAGCAACTTGTTCTTCTAGTCCAGGAATATTACGCTTTAAGAAACCCCGATAATCATTGTCAGGTACGAAACAAATTTCATAGCTCTCCCCTTTTTTGGACAGTTCCCGATAACCTCTATCATAAGCTATTTGACGTACTTCCGTCTTGTCCAAATCCGCCAAAGGAAATAATGTCCGAGCCATCAACTCCTGTGTCAATCCCCACAAAACATAACTTTGATCTTTATGTCGATCCTTTGGGCGACTGACAAAGTAACGTCCATCTTTTTGATTTAGCTTCGCGTAATGACCTGTTGCAATATACTTACAATCCATCGCATCTGCTCGTTTCAATAAAGCTTCCCATTTGATGTGTGTATTGCATAATACGCATGGATTAGGCGTTCGTCCTGCGAGATATTCGCTCTTGAAATTATCAATCACATAATTGCCAAAATCTTCTCGAATATCAATCACAAAATGCGGAAAACTCATATTCACAGCCAATCCCCTCGCATCATTAATGGAATCTAAACTACAACAACCTGTTTCTTTCGTTGTCCCTCCAGAATTAGCATAATCCCAAGTCTTCATCGTAATACCCACAATATCATAGCCTTGCTCCGCTAGAAGCAAAGCGGTCACCGTACTGTCAATTCCGCCACTCATGGCTACTAAAACTCTTTCTTTCATTGCGACGATATAACGGTTTAAGTGGGTAATGGTTTAAATGGCTTTGGTGTGGAATTTGGCGGTTTGGAAGTCGTTTGAATACATACTCACCGGATCGCTAAGCCCGAAGGGATTGGTGAGCCCAAACTGTACGCTACCGATTAAAAAAACTACTCTAAAAAAAGTGTGTGTAGATTAGCATGATTGGCGAAAATTAGCGTCAACAATATGTGTAGCAGGTTCCATAGTAGCTCACCAATCTTTTCGCCAGTCGCCTGCGGCTACTTTGCTTCAAGCTTAGCGATCTAGGAAGCCTGTTTAGACTACAATCCACCACTACCTCAACCCAGAAACGGACTCACCCTTAGGATATTTAACGGTATAGGCAAAACGTTCTTTTTTAGATTGACCGCCAGCTAATTCCAATGTCCAAAGCAATTTACCGCTCTCTTCTGTATAGACGGCACTACCCTTTTCGTCCAAATCAATACTGATTTTTTTATTCGTTGAAAGAGGAATCTGATCTAAGATTTCTATTTTTATAGCCGTTTGTTTTTTGTTTTTTAAGGTAATTTCATAGGCATAAGTTTCTTTGACTTTGGTGCCGATAAATTTCTTTTCTGAAAATTCTTTGACTTGTTTTCTGGTGATGACTATGCTGTTATCCCGACCCATGGAAACCATCAATTCATTGCTTGTCACATTTGCATCGATAAAGGTTTCTCCGATATAAGCACCTTCAAAAAATACATTTGCCTGTCCAGATTCTAAATTAAATTGTCCCCAATCACTTATTTTTGCCAACAAAAACGCACCTTTATCAAGCTTTGGCACTGTGTGGTAAATGTAATCCGTTTTTAGATCATACGATTTTAGCGCAAGCAAATTCTCTTTACCATCTGAAGGGATATCATGCGTTCCAGGCAAGTCATATTCCACCGTTAATTGATTGGTGTTGACGGTGGCTCCATATTCATAACCACTCACGACAACTTCTGACAATTCAGCGGATTCGTCCATCATCATATTGGATATGGGCCTATTTTTTTCATTTTTTTTCTTACGTTTATCATAACCTACGACGACAAAACGTGCATATAAAGGGGAAAGAATAGGCCGATTATTATTGACCGTTGGATTACCAGTTGACACTATGACCTTTACGTCTTTCCAATTTTGGCCCGTTTGCTGATGAATATTTCCTTTGTAAAACAATTCAACATTTTTGGTGATACCTTCAGATCGTAAATCATACATCGGACTCCACCCAGCTTGTCCAACAATATAAGAACAAAAAATATTCAAGCTCATCGCTCGATCGGATTGCATCGTCAAAACAATGTCCCCTGTCGGTTGATTAGAGACTGCATTCAATTCATTTAATTGCTGTTGAATATTATTTTTTTCAATACTAATTCCTTTAGCCGCTTTGGCAAGCTGCCTTATTTCTTTTTTTAATTCTAAATATTTAGCTTTTTGAGTTGTAATTAAGGCCGTCATTTCGGCAGCGGTAAAACCTGTATTTCGCCCACCTAGCACTTGATTTTTCTTCAAGATTTCTTCCATATTTTTCAAGATGGTCACTTGATCTTTATTCCAACCTAGCGCCTCCTCCAGATCATCCATTTCTGCTCTTAGCTTGATGACAGCAGGGCTTTCTACTTTCTCCGCCAAATAGTTCGTATAGTACTTTGCAGACAAAAGAGTAGCGCCTTTTTTCTCCATCATCACTTGCAGGCTAGCTGGATTGACGAAAGTAGAAAGGTTAGACAAGACGATTTCTTGTTTACCTGCTTTCAATTGGACATTCGCCGATCTAGTGATAGATGCATTTTGGCGAAAGACTGTTACATCCGTAATTTTTGATGTTATAGCTTGCGCAAAAATGGCCTGCGTGAATAGCAATAAAGCTAAGATTGTGGTGACTTTTTTCATTTTACATGGTATTTTTGATATAACGCAATGAAATAAAAAAAATTCCACAAAATAGCAAATGCGTTCTAGACTAGCTTTCCGAATCCTATTTGATAAGGTCTATTACCTTCTGAGTATCTTCGGCAAGGCTTTTTAGCTTATCTTTTAACTTACCTTCTTTCTCTTTATCACCGGAACCTTCGACCTCTTTGATTTCTTTTTGGAGTTCTTCTTTTCGCTCATCAAGATGATTGATTTTGTCTAGCAATTTCTTATCGACTCCACCTACTTTTTCTCTAATAGACTTATAGGCACCTCCGAGTTTAGAGAGTGCTTTATCATACTTTCCGCCATCGAATTTGGCTTTTTCATTTTTCACTAAATCCTTTACAGAAACAGCGACCTCTTTCACTTTTCCAAAGATAGCTTTGGAGTTGGCTTGCTCTGAAGGTGTTCCCAAAAAGTAATTATAGCCCAATAGGCCTACCAATAAAAGTAGACCAATTTTTATCACATGCTTTATCATGGTGTTCTTTTTTTATGCAAATATAACGAAAAAAACAAATACTTATGATACAACCAAAAATAAAAATCGCCAGCACATATTGTGCTGACGATTTAAGTTGTTAAATTATATCTATTTGCAAGCGAAAAATGTTTGCTCTAGTCTTTTCTAAATTTAGAGACCAATGTTTTGGTATTCGTTTCAACTCGAAGAATATATAGCCCTTTCGGCAAATCAGCGACATTCATATTCTGAAAATCCTTGGTAAACATTGCGACCTGAGTCCCTGTTAGATTAAAAATAGAAACAGATTTAGCCTGCACAAAATCAGGAATAGCAATTAAATCGGTTGCCGGATTTGGACTGATTTCAACCTGACCTTTAAGCAACTCATTTTGCCCTACTATTTGTGTCACATTATTAATTGTAATAGTCAAAGTGTCATTAGTTTCAAGAATCACCAATTGAATAGTTTCTGCTTCTTCCAGTATATCATCCTTCAAAGCCCTGATTTTAAATGAAGCATCTTTCGTCCCTTTGTAAAACGTAAAACTTTCTGGTCCAATATAGTCCACACCAATTTCTGCATCTCCAGCATACCCAAAATGGTAAGTAATATCATCTGTTGCAATCACAGGCAAAGAAGCACTGATAATTAAAGAAGTAGAATCTTCAAAAAGCTCTTTTTCAAAATTATCTTCTCCAAAACCAAAATCAAATACTAATGGCTTACTCTCAAAAGAATTGCTCTGTAGAAATACTGCGGAATCAGTAATACCATCTCCAACATCAGCAATACCAATCTTAATATGGAAAGTATCAAATGGTGTTAAAGCAATCTGTGCCTTTAAAGGTACTGTAAAACCATCAAATTGAAAGTGCAAAGAATCTGCACTATTGACACTATTCGGAACATACAATTGCGAATTAGAAAATTCATTAATTGTGTTAACACTTACAACGCCTCCATTATCTGGTAGGACAGCAATATTTTGCTCCCCATCGATACCTGGTCCTGAAACAAAGAAAGCAAAAACATCATTGAAACCAGCTCCCACGTACTCCGGATATTCTTCAGAAGCAAATATATAACTAAAGTCAATTAGGTTGGTCGTTGGCACAAAATCAAATTCAAAGTAAGCTAAATCAAAAATATCGCCCTCAACCAAAGAACTAAAAGAAGAATCACTTCCCATGCCAAAGAAAGCCCCGGAGCTGCTGGTAGACAAATTCAGATCAAAGGCTTCACTAACCCGACCAGTGGAAAGAATAACACCCGCCTCTAAGTTAATCGTATTTGAAGCATCTGAAAATACACCCAAGCTTTGGGAATTGTACTGTCCGTGTACATTAAAAATTTCATTCTGGCCTTCACCGACCATTAGTTTTGCAAATTCTTCTATTGGAGTATCTATTGATTGTACCATTTGTGCTTCAGCACTACCTAATATTAGGAATAAGCCTATTAAAGTAAATAATTTTTTCATGTTCTCGTTTTAAATAAAAATAATATTGACACAGTTTACAAACAAAAAGAAAGCCACTATCTAGATTTTTTTACTTTCAACCGCTCAAATAATGAATATTAATCTATATTAGCATATTGCATTTATAAAAGCCTAACAAAGCCTTAATAAGACATTACTCTCTACAAACCTGCAAAAAATAAATATCTAATAATTTATACACAATCATGCTTTTTAATGCTCTTGCCAATGTGGTAATACCATTTTACACTGTCCTCAACACCAAGACAGAACATTCAACTAACACCACAGAAACATATTCCAAACAAATATACGCAATCGTTTGCACCAATCTAATTTATTGTCCTATATTAGCAGCTACATTGGGTATAACTCAATATTCAAAGCACACAAAAAATCGGAAATGAATTACAGAACACTAGGGCGAACAGGACTCAAAATTATTGAAATAGGATTGGGGACATGGGCTTTTGGCAACAATGTCTATGGCGGCGTTTCAGAGGCAGACGGCATCAAAACCATTCGGGATGGCTTCGAAGCAGGCATCAACTTATTTGACACAGCACCCCAATATGGAACGGCAGAACAAGATGGTGTTGCCGAAATCGTCCTAGGAAAAGCCTTGAAAGGAATTCGGAATAAAGTATTGATTTCCAGTAAGTTTGGGCGAAACCCTACGATTCAAGGAGGCGCTTCCATTTTTACGAAAGAACGAATAGTTGCTTCCGTAGAAGAGAGTTTGAAGCGATTACAGACGGATCGTATTGATGTATTATTTCTACATTCCCCTTTTTCGCCGGATGAGATTCAAGATGATGTTTGGGAAGGTGCTGCTGAAGTGGTGAAAGCGGGAAAGGTGCGGTTCATTGGCCATTCTATTTCTATGTTTCATCAGACAGCGGATATGGCAAGACAATGGGCGAAGGAAGGGAAAATAGATGTGGTGCAAGTTGTATTAAGTTTGATGAATCGAGAAGCCCAAGATTTAATCAATGAATTGAGTGAATATCCGATTGGCGTTTTCGCAAGGGAATGTTTGGCAAATGGATTTTTGGCGGGTGTTTTTAATGAACAGACGACTTTTAAAGAAGGCACGTTAAATGCTAGATACTCCAGAGCCGAGATCGTCGAAAGAGTACGGCAAGTAGAAGCCTTCAAATTCTTATTAAGAAATGATGTCACGAATATGCCACAAGCAGCCTTACGCTGGGTATTGGATCAAAAAGGAATTTCTACGGTCTTGTCTGGTGGAAAGAATTCTTTTGAAGTACTGGGTGCGGTATCTGCTTCAGATGCGGCTCCTTTTACGGCGTCAGAACTTAAAAAGGCTACAGAATTATTAATAAAAGATTTTGAAGCAGCTTAGTGTCCGATTCAAACTATAAGTTATTTTTACTACTTTTTATCCAATGAAAAGTAGCTGCTCAGGACTTCAATTCCAAAATAAATAGAACGTCCTATTTTTAATATTAAAACGAAAAGCAATGGGTGCAATCTTAGGAATTCTTTTTCATGCTATAGGCGGATTTGCTGCTGGCAGTTTTTACATCCCCATGAATCTAGTCAAAAACTGGACTTGGGAAACCGCTTGGACCGTATTGGGATTTGCCGCATGGCTATTGGCGCCTTGGGTGATGGCCTATTTGACCACGCCACATTTATTGGATGTCTTAATATCTGCTTATTCCAGTACGATTCTATACACCTTCTTTTTTGGCATGGCCTGGGGCGTTGGTGGTTTGACCTTTGGGATGGCGATGCGCTATTTGGGCATTTCCCTTGGAATGGCGGTGGCACTAGGCTTTACTGCTGCTTTTGGCACCTTGGTTCCGCCCATTTTGGATGGAACAATAATGCAAAAATTTGATACTTCTGGAGGGCAATTGACGATGCTTGGTATTTTAATGGTACTGGTTGGAATCGCTTTTATTGGTAAGGCAGGCATGGCCAAAGAGCAAGATTTAGGCGCAGACAAACAGCAAGAAGTAATCAAAGAATTCAATCTTTGGAAAGGACTAGGGGTAGCTATTTTTTCGGGAATTCTAAGTGCTAGTTTTTCCTTTGGACTAACGGCTGGCGCCCCCATTGCCAAAAAATCTTTGGAATATGGAACAGATACATTGTATCAAAATAATGCTGTTTTAATATGGATTCTTTTAGGGGGTATTCTTTCCAATTATATTTGGACAATTTACCAAACCGCCAAAAAAGGCACCTTTGGAGAGTTTTCTGCCAAGACCAATATCATAGAAGGAAAAACCGTTTCTATTCCACTTAGCAAAAACTATTTGTATGCAGCTCTAGGAGGCATCACTTGGTATTTGCAATTCTTTTTCTATGGTATGGGTGCAACCAAGTTGAGTGAAAATTTTGGTTTTGCCAGTTGGTCGCTACACATGGGCTTCATCATATTATTCAGTACTATGTGGGGAATTATTTTCAAGGAATGGAAGGGCATATCCAGCAAGACACAAGGCATCCTTACTGTAGGTTTAGTCATTTTACTGGCTTCTTTTATCATGATCGGTTATGGCAGCTTTTTAGATGGTGCCGCTACCGAATAATTTCTTACTATTAAAAATTAAACCATGAAATATTTTTTAATTCTTTTACTGTTTCCTAGTTTCATCTTTGCGCAAGCGGAAAAAGAAATTGCTATTTATCCTACAACTAAGGTCATCACTGCTACTAAAGATAGCAAAGAAGATATGACCGATAAAGGAGCTATTGCAAAACTTTACGACTATACCCTACCCAATGCAAAACCCAACACTCCTGTATTATTAATATTTCCAGGTGGAGGTTACACCATGCATGCCATCGATCATGAGGGTTTTAAAATTGCCAAATGGGCGAACGAACATGGCGCACATGCTTTCGTCCTAAAATATAGATTGGGCAAGTTTGACGGCAATGGCAACAAGCATCCAGACATGCTCAATGATGCCAAAAGAGCCATCAAATATATCCGCTTTCACGCCAAGGATTGGAACGCTAATCCTGACCGAATAGCCATCATGGGCTTCTCTGCAGGAGGGCATCTGGCTTCCACTCTAGCCACACATTTTGATGATGGCACTGCTGGTGATGCTATTGACTCAACTAGCTCATTACCAAATATTTGTGTACTCGCCTACCCCGTCATTTCGATGAACGATGAATACACACATTGGGGTTCTCGACGCTTCCTTTTGGGCCCTACACCGAAGGCTAAAGATATTGATTATTTGTCGACTCATTTACAGGTAAAACCACAGACACCCCCTACTTTCATTTTCCATACCAGCGATGATAAATCCGTTCCCGTACAGAATAGCGTTAACTACTATTTGGCCTTGCGAAAAATGGGCATTCCTGCTACTTTACACGTTTTTGAACACGGACCTCATGGCGTAGGCCTTGCGGAAAATGACCAAACTTTGGTGCAATGGAAAACGCTTTTGGAAAATTGGCTGATTCAGTGGAAGGTTTTTCGGAAATGATAATTTTAGAACAATCTAGCTGCCCTCCGTCGGTATCTCAATTGGCTTTAACGTATTCGAAAATACCAAAACACATCTCCTATTTTGAAAGCGAATCTACTGTTCAAAATTACTCCTTCAAAAAGGAACCAGCAGAGCCAAAACCATCCCCCTTTAAAATATAAAAATATTGCCCATCAGGTAGATGACTAATATCAATATTAGTACCGCTAGCTCCTTTTTGCGCAAGCACACTTTGACCCAAGCTAGAATAAATAGTGATATTAAATTTCAATGTAGGATTTGCTATCTCAAAATAGATACTTTCTGAAGCTGGATTTGGATAAAGCTTTGTAGCTATTTTATTATAATTCTGAATGGAGACTAAACCATTTTCAAAAGTTTCATAATAGTTATGGTTGATAGAATTGAGAACCCATTTATTGGTTTCATTTGCCCAAAAAGAAAGCTTATCAGTCACCAAGTTATCAAATCCATTATAGGTCGAAACACGTAAAGAATAATTTTCCCATTCTCCATTCCACACAAAGTTTTTCTCATAAACCTTTTGACCATTTTTATAATCATATATAATCCGTTGATTATTTTCATATTGATTAGGCGCAATGGAATCTAGAACCAATTTTTCTTCCACCTTGCCATTATCTCCATAGTTTAATATTTCTTTTTGCTTATAAATCCATTGGCCATCTATCCATTTAGAATGCCTTCCAAGCTGACTTTTTGCGCCAGTCCAATGATATACATAAGTATCCAACGGCTCAAAGGCCTTCGTTACCAAATTATAATTATAACTCTTTCGCGAAATAGGTCGGTCTAACTCATCCCATTCATAGACTTCCTTTCCGCCTCCATTGACATTAATACTTTTGTATTCCTGCACACTGCCTAGTTCCGTAAATCTAATGACCAAACTAAAATCCCATTTAGATTCTGCTTCGATCCAATTATAAAACGCTAACTTTTTTAATTTTCCGGAAGGATACTGCACTGAAATACTTAGCCGATTATTTACCCAGGTTCCATTCGATGGAATTTGTAATATGACAGAATCGATATTGGAAGAATAAGAACGAATAGACCGCGAATTCAAAACAAAATTATTAGTGCCGGAATCCCATTTATAACTTTTAAAACCGATCATCTCCGAATTATCGGCATTAAGTCGAATACTATCCACATTTGCATAAACATAGGAACCACTATCCCATGTATAGGTCAAACGCAGAGAAGGGACTTTATGCTCTTCATCAGGATATTCATACACAATAGAATCTTTCTTACCAGAATACGGAACGTAGTTGAGAAGCGCCACTCTACGTTGATCCAGATAGGTTGGACTATAAAATAGGTCATTTTCGAGTGAAGAAAGCCCTATTTCGCTTGTTTGAGCGTAATTATAGGTAAGAAAAAATAATAATGTAAAAGTTAGTACCTGCCTCATCTTCTTCTGTTTTGCTAATAAAGGTCCAAGATACAAAAAGGTTTACGACCTACTATATCTGCACCCAAAAAAATGCTTATATTTGACCCAGTCATTTATCCGCTTTCGCAAATAGTTGGCTAATCCTTTTTGTTTTAACCTAAATAACAGTCGCTTGAAAAATCTAATCCTAATCCTAAGTTTGTTAGCTTTTAATTTAAGCGCTTACGCACAAAAGAATAATCTCACACCCAAAAAACTCATTGAACTAGGTCGAGTAAATGGGTTAAGTGTTGACAATAAAAACAACCTCGTTTATTATAGTGTTTCTCAGTTTAGTTTTGACACTCAAAAGAAAATAACCAAAACTTATCAGGTTAGTATTTATGGTGGAAAATCCATAGAAATAAAAGCTGCAGATGCAGAAGTTCCCAACAAAAATCTATCCCCAAATGGAGCCTATACAATACTCATCAAAGAGGAAAAATTAAAAAATATTTCAGGTAAAGATTTTTATCCCGAATTAAAAAATTCCAACGTGATGATTTTTGATGAATTAAATTACCGCCATTGGGATACCTGGGAAGACGGTGCTTACAGCCATATACAGTATGTCCCTACCCTTAAAAAAGATACGACACCAATTGATATTATGAAAGGTGAACGCTTCGATTGTCCACAAAAACCTTTTGGGGGAGCGGAGGATTATCTTTGGTCGCCAGACAGTAAAAGCATCTTGTATGTTACTAAGAAAGAAGTGGGAACAGCATACGCAACTAGCACGAACTCAGACATTTACGAGTACAATTTAGCTACGCAGAAGACCACTAATCTGACCAAACAAAATCTAGGGTATGACACTAGTCCAGCTTTTTCCCGCAAGGGACAACTAGCTTGGTTACAAATGCGTCGAAATGGATATGAGTCTGATAAAAATGATATTATCCTAAGACTTGCTCAACAAGATATCAACCTCACGGCGCATTGGGATGGAACTATATTTAGTTTTCTTTGGTCAGAAGATGCAAAAAAAATATTTTTTATTGCACCTGTTTTAGGTACGGTACAATTATTTGAAATAGAAATACCCACGTCTTTAAAAGGCAAGACCAAAATGCCCCGACAAATCACTAAAGGCCAGTTTGATGTAAATGGAATTGTGGGACAAATTGAAAGTAAATTAGTAGTTACACGATGCGACATGAATCATGCTAATGAAATTTATTCCGTGGATATCAGCACGGGTTATATGCGTCCTTTGAGTCATGTTAATGATGTTGCTTACGCCAAAACAAACTTGAGTTTAATTGAAAAAAGAATGACCACGACAACGGATGGAAAGGAGATGTTGTCTTGGGTGATTTACCCTCCAGATTTCGATCCACATAAAAAATATCCAACCATTTTGTATTGCCAAGGTGGCCCGCAGGGTGCGCTAAGTCAATTTTATTCCTACCGTTGGAATTTTCAATTAATGGCTGCACATGGGTATATTATCATTGCGCCAAATCGACGGGGAATGCCTGGATATGGTGTGGAATGGAACGAGCAAATTAGTAAAGATTATGGGGGGCAAAACATGAAAGATTATTTATCTGCCATTGATGACATTTCGCAAGAACCTTATGTAGATACAGCCCGTCTTGGGTGTATTGGAGCTAGTTATGGCGGCTATTCCGTGTATTATCTGGAAGGCCATCACCAAGGACGTTTCAAATCTTTTATAGCACATGATGGTATTTTTGATTGGCGCAGCATGTACGGCACAACCGAAGAAGTATTTTTTCCAAATTGGGATTTGGGCGGTTCGTTTTGGGATAAGGATAATGTAGCCGCCCAAAAAGCCTACAACGAATTTAACCCAGCAAATTATGTAGCTAAATGGGATACCCCTATTTTAATTATCCAAGGTGGTAAAGATTATCGAGTGCCGATTGGACAAGGATTAGCGGCTTTTCAAGCTGCCCAATTACGAGGTATCAAAAGTAAACTTCTATTTTTTCCAGAAGAAAATCATTGGGTCCTCAATTATGACAATAGCTTGATTTGGCAGAAGGAATTTTATAAATGGTTGCAGGAGACTTTGTGATAAGTCATCTTAAACGTTGCCAATATCTTTCGTTAACAGCAAGTTCACCTTCAGAATCCAAGAACTAATAATTCTCCCCAGTTGACATGTTGTAGATCATTCTTTTTTTAGTAGCAAAATCATTATTTTTGTTAAAAAATAGGACTATGATCCATCTTAAAAAATTCCTATCCATTACGACCATTCTGATTTTTACTTTTTCTGTTTCAGGATTTGGACAATCAAAAATCCCCAAGCGTTATCACGTAGAATCGGGACATATTCGATATAAATCTACGGGCGCAGTCAAAGGCACTAAAGTCGTATACTTTTCGGATTGGGGCTTGCGCGAATCCATCCACAAAAAAGTTATCGCCATGGTTGAATTCGGAGATGCGTATGTTGATACGGAACAAAATACACTTGACATCCTTGATAAAACGTGGATTTATTCTATTAACCTAAATTTAGCTTCAGGGTCCAAATATAAGACGGAAACAGCCAATGTTTACGAGCAAAAAATGGATGCAACTTTAACCGATAAAGCTATCCAAACTACTGGCGCCAAGAAAATTGGAAAAGAGAGAATTCTTCATAAAAAATGCACCATTTGGGAAGATGAAGGGCAAAAATTTTGGGTCTGGAAAGGCTTAATCCTTAAAAGTGAATACGACATTGCTGGAGAACCTGTCACGGAAGTTGCAGAACTCATCGAAATCAATATCGAAGTGGATGAAATGTATCTCACACCTCCACCTAATGTAAAAATAGACAACCAACAAGAATTAGAAGAGCTCATGGCCTTGAACAAGCTCAAGGCTGTTAAAGAGGAAACACGCATACCCGCCAATACACCTATGCGCTATCATGTACCATCAGCCCATATTGAATACAAAACATCTGGTGCTGTCAATGGCAAAAAAATTATTTATTTTGCTGATTGGGGTTTTCGGGAATCTACATTTAGAGATATTGTTGCTAAAAAATCTACTGGAAAAATGTTGCATTTTGACCAAAAGGATTTGGCAATCTTAGACAAGACGCAAGCATATGCAATCAATCTTAAATTAGGTGCTGGCTCCACTTTTAAATCGGGACTAGAAGATGCTTTCAAAAATAATAAAGACCTAACATTAACCGATGAAGCATTGGCTAAGTCCGAAGCCAAAAAATTAGGCAATGAAGAAATACTTGGAAAAAATTGTACTATTTGGCAAACGGATAATGAAAAATTTTGGATTTGGAAAGGCATCACACTTAAAAATGAATACTACTTTGATGGCATGCTCGTCACAGAAGAAGCTATCCTATTAGAAACTAATATTGACATTGCCGATGAATATTTAAATGTTCCAAATGATATTATTATTGACAATACACAAGACCAAATTCAAGCAATCAATTCCCTCAAAAATTAAGGGCTAATGTCATAGA